>CAUYQG010132023.1:0-24672 GCA_963574415.1 Tarsius wallacei
GAAGGGATTAATGGCAGTAAATACCTGTCTGGGGATGGGGGGACACTTCTTATCAACAAGGGTGCCTGAACGAGACATATTTGTGTACCTAACCCTTAACTGTACCCCTCAATATCACAATAAAAAAAATATTGTATATAAAAAAAAAAAGAAAGTTAAAATATTAGCTGGGTATGGTAGTGCACCTGTAGTCTCAGCTACTCAGGCTGAAAAGGATGGTCTTTCAAGCCTGTGGTGAGCTGTGATGGTGCCACTGCACTCCAGCCTGGAAGACAAGGTAAGACCTCATCTCTTAAAAAAACGAAACCAAACAAACCATGTAGAGTGTGTTCCCACATCAGCAACAGAAGAAAGAAGAGAGTATGCCATTTTTCTTATAGCACTACTAGGGAATGTGTTTGTACTTCTTCATTACCTGTTCTGAATTCAAGCTTTTCTCAGAATATTTCCCAGGTGGCCTGGGCTGAGCCCAGCCTAATCACCGATGGGAGAGAGGACACAAGCAGTGACTTGCCTGGATGTCCAGGCTCCAATATAAACAACTGGAGGGGCAGTCTCCTCATCTGTTGAGATAACATCAACCAGATTGGTTTTCACCAGCCAGCTCCAAACACCTCTGGGTTGTGGCTTTCTGGAGAGCTGGAGACAATAGGGATGCACAAATAGAGACAGGCATGCTACCATTCTGCTAAAAGTATTAAAGATGCTGGATCTTCCTTTCTAAAGCCCACAGAGACTGTAAATATGTGGCCTCCTCTTAGAAGAAGAGTCCTTAAACAGCAGGGGCAGTGGTGGAAAGAGCAAGATAACTTAGGTAGAGGGCCTGGATCCCAACCCTGGTTCTTCCAATTACTAGCTGGGTAAGTTGCATAAGTCACTGTTTACTGGCAGAGTGAGTTGAGTTCGTCACTATTTACTAGCTGGGTGCGTTAGGTAAGTCATTATTTACGAGCTGGGTGAGTTGGGTAAGTCACTATTTATCAGCTGGGTGAATTGGGTAAGTCACTACTTACTAGCTGGGTGAGCCAGGTAAGCCTCAACATTTCCAAGCCAAGTTCCTTACCTGTAGAATGGAACTCATACAATATGTTTCTATGGGTTATTTGTAAAAACTAAACCAAACCAAAAAAAATCCAGAATATGTATTTAAAAATTGTATAAGCTGTCAAATCCTTTATAGATGTAATTTTCTTCCCTTTTCTTTTTGAAGCAAATCCTGCTTTTCAATTCAAAGCGCTCTTATTTTCACTGAGGTGCTGGATGTGTCACCGTTACAGAGCTAATTTTATTTTAATGTATACAACGCCCAAGATTTTCTGTTGAGGAGTGATCTACCTCCTTGGTCATGTGTTAGAAATTAATTCCACAGAAAGAAAAACAACTGTCTCTTTGTAGTGGAAGAGAGTTGTTAAAAAAAAAAAAAAAGCTGATGGAAAATGAGGCCAAATCAGATATAAATGTGAGTTTTTCTGCCTAAGAAGAACTGGAGTGGATTTTCTTTGCAGTATCCTTCAACGGGAGTGAAGATAGACGGTAGAGTATTTTCCTCTCTCTAGCTGGGGGACACAGAGAGATCCAGGAATGCAGAAGCCCCATTCTCGTAGTCATCTTCTTCTTGTCCCACGCTTGCTGCCCGGGCTAGGGGTACAGAGCCAAGAGTCGCTGATCTCCTCTCAACTATATTCCAATGGTTGTAGGCTTGCCAGAACACCCAGTTAAATTTGAATTTCAGATAAATGACAAATCGTTTTTTAGAATAAGTATGACCCAAATCTTGCTAAATCTAGTCACCCTAAACTGTTGCCTGAGGCAGAGGAGACATGGAATCATGGATTTTTTTTTTTCTTTTTTAAGAAGAGGAAGCATAGAAATCTAATCCAGTTTCCTCATTTTACGTATGAGGCCTGGAGACGTGACATTCGCACCCTCATAAATAGCAGCATAACCTGGCCTAGAGTTTCCCCAAAGGATCTATTTTCTACCTATGGTGATTTTATGACTGATTTTTCTTTTCTTTTTTTTTTTTGGAGCTGGAGCTTCTTGCTGTCACTCAGGCTGGAATGCAGTGGCATGGTCACAGCTCCATCACAGCCTTGACCTCCTAGCCTCAGGCAATACTTCCACCTCAACCTCCCAAGCAGCAGGGACAACAGGCACACATCACCACACCTGGCTAATTTTTTTTTATTTTTTTGTAGAGATAGGTCTCACTATGTTGCCCAGGCTGGTTTCGAACTCCTAGGCTCAAGCAATCCTCCTGCCTCAGTCTCCCAAAGTACAGAGCCACCATGCCTGGCCTGATTTTTTGAATCAGGCTATTGAATACACAGTACTCTCAATTTTTCTGACAATTTGTTCACTTAAACCCAGGGAAATATGGAGCTGTGACTAGTGGACCCTGTTTTTACACCAAAGCCTTTGTGAGTTTGTGGCCAACAGAAACAGCAAACTCTGAAAGGTTAATTAATGACTATCTCCTGCTACCTCTGCTGACCCCAGGATGTAAGGACAGGAGGGGATTTTGTGTGAGGTCAGTTATTCACCGGGATTTCCACCATTACCTACCTTGAGATAATTATGTCATCAAGCAAGGGATAGATTAAACAGGACTAAGAAAGGAGGCTGCCCAGGAAAAGCTTTTTACCTCAGAACTCAGAACCGAAGTGCCTGTGTTCGGTCACAGTCACATCCCCTGCCCTTTGCCTCGACCAACCTGCAGACCCAGAGCTGCCCCTGCCTGGCTCCCCTTCCATAAGTAGGGCAGCTGTGGTGCACCCATCTACCACAGTGACTCCATTTCATCACCAGAAAAGAATGAGACTTGGGAATTGTTTGGAAGCAGATTTCTAACTCAAGGTCGAAGCATACAGCAACAAAAAACCGTTCAGAGTAATTAAAGCTGGATTTGAAAGAAGGCTGGAACCTTTATTGTGTTTTAGGTGGGTACAGGGGGGAAAAGATATTCAAAAGGCTTCAGCTTCAAGAATATAAACCAGTACCTTTTTTCTATTCTTTTCAAATATTTTCACCGTGTACTATGAGACACTCAGTGCACACAGAACATTATAAAAGAAATGCTAGGAGACGAGCTTTGTCTCATCACTTTTTTCCCCCACACTTCAGAGCTGGCCAAAACACTCCGCCTCTGTAATTGGCCAAGTCTCAACGCCTGCAAAGTGTTTTTGGAACTGATATGTATTGTACCCTCTTCTGTGACTTGCCTTTAACAGCACACACGGCCCACCAAGGGACTTTCCCCTTCATGTTCAGCAGTTAGCACTGAATCTCCTTGGCAAGGCGCTCAGTGACTGCACAATCTCACACCTGCCAGCACTGGAAAGTTCTGGAAACAAGGACTGTGTGCCAGACATTCCTTTGGAGCACTTCACTCCCTCCAGTTCCTCATTTTCCTGGCCATCGGACGAGTAACCAGTTTCTTGAACTTGGTTAAAGCTTTTTGCAGCAATAGTATGCAAAGTAAAAAAACACACCCAAGAACCGATGAGGCTGCCAAAGCTCCATGGGTTCTAACACTGGCAAACTCGCTGCCTTTCTTAGGACCTCACTTTTGTATTGTGCCCCTCGGTTCCTATGATAACGCCCTCACACCTGTGCCCACTTTGCTCTTTATGACAGCTCTGCAGGATTGAGTGGGCGGATTCAGATCAGGTGTCAGGTTTTGAGAGTTTGTCTTGTGCCAGATTTTGTGTAAGACATTTTCCTATGTTTTATCTCACACAATTCTACAATCTATTCTGTGAGGTGGGTTACGGGAAGGTATTCACCATATAGATGAAAAACTTGAAGATCAGAGAGTAGAATGTCCCAGAATTGACAGCTGACCCTTTTCTGGGCTACATATTACCTACTTTTAAGTTCTGCGGCCCAGTTAAAATTCTTTTTTTAGAAAGAGCCCAAGGGATGGCATCTATGCAAGTGAATAATATCTCACAGTCTAAAAACAATGACTAGTGATTATGGCTACAGCTTATTACCTATGCCCATTTATGGCCTCTTTATTCCTGGACAAGGGTCTGGCCTATATCCAGTCATTCAGATGGATAATACAGACTGAAATCAGAGGGATAATGCTAGGTGCTTCTACCATGAGTTCCTAAAACATCTTCCAGCTTCCCTGAAGTGTTTGTCACGCTCTATTAAATCTGCTGATTGTTAAAGTTATCTTTATTTGCTGTTTTACAGAAGCAACCCAATACAAAGTGTAGGAAAAATGTAATCATCTACCCAATCCCATCTTCCTATGGTAACATCTATCCAATCACATCTTCCAGTAGTAACCAATATTAATATTGTGCTAAATATCTGTATATATATTTCTTCTTTATCATATAAAAATACACAAGCTTATACATATATTTATGAGTCTGCTGGTTTCTTTTTCACTAAGAGATCATATATTATTCATTACTCTGGAACCTTATTTTTGCTCAACAATATATCATAATATTTGATAATTTTTGTGTAGGGGAGAAAATAATATATTTTCTTCACCCATGGCGAGGGTTATGGCTGAGATCCCTATAATAAAAACAATGACAGCAATAAATAGGTTAACAAAAGAAAAGCATAACAAATGTGTTTAATAAAAGTGTTACGTGACTTAAGAACCTTCAGAAATGGAGACCCAAAGACCCAGGGAAAGCTATATCTTTATGCCCAAGTTCAACTGAGAATGGACAGTCATATAGAAAAGTATGATTGGACCAAAAGGGAGTATATACTAATGGTAATAAACTGGAGTGAATGTAGCAAGGCCTATTTCTAGGAACTCTTTTCTCTGTCTCTGTATCCTTATTCCTTTCCTCTGGGTATAAGACAGGATACCTGTCACGTGAGCATTTCTAGAGCAGACGAGAATGAGACAGTCAGAGAGACCTTCCTACTTCTGCTGTTTTCGCAAATGCTTAGGTACCATATTTTGGAATAGCGCTTCCTGCATTCACCATTAGAATATTCTTAAATCTGATTTTTTTCTTAATTTCTTTTTGTATACATTAAAACTACAGCCGGGCTCGGTGGCTCAGCCTGTAATCCCACGCCTTGGGAGGCTGATGTGAGTGGATTGCCTGAGCCCATGGTTCAAGACCCGCCTGGGCAACTTGGCAAGACCTCATCTCTACAATATCAAAAATCAGCCGGGCGTGATAGCGCGCACCTGTAGTTCCGGCTACTCGGAAGGCTGAGGTGGAAGGATCGCCTGAGCCCAGCAGGTCGAGGCTGCAGTGGCCGGGAGTGGCCACTGCACTCCAGTCTGGGCGACGGAGTGAGACTCCAACTCAAAAAACAAAACAAAACAAAACAAATACACATAATATCACTGTCAATCTAAAAAAATAAAAGAGGAAGAAACAGAGGCAAAACTAATATAAGAATAGGGTTTAATTGGGTCAAGCTGGGGACTGCAACTCAGGAGCATGAATTCAATTTGCCCTAAATGTGCACTTCGATTAGCAGCAGTTACAAGTGAATTTTTAAAGGGAAAAAAGAGGCAGTTCCTGAGTAATTTACCAAGAATTTACATGAAAATAATATAAGCTATTGATGGCTATACATTGCTCTTTGTAACATAAATTCCAGGAACATGAACGTAATGGGTGAGGCAGATAGGAACAAAATAACTATAAACAATTGTCCTCAGGCATAGGGGGTGGCTCTTGACTGGAATCCCATACTCATGTCTCTCTGGGCCTGCATGCCTCACAGCTGCTCCAAGGTATTTTCTTTTCTCATCACATATATGGGATAATATCATACAAGAAATTACGAATGCATAAAAATTCCCATGGTGTGGTCGTATCATAATTCTTCTTTTGATCTCTTTGTTCCCAGTTTTTTACCCCTATGAGCAAAGCTGCAACAAACACCATTGAATATATGTCCTTAAATACTACTTCTATGGGATAAATTCCCTGGAGTGCTGGGTTAAAGTATATGAGCATTCTGTTTTTTATAAATGTGACTGAATTATTTTCCTAAAAGGCTGAAACAGCACTTCATATTTCGGCCAGTAACATGAATACATGAGCACCCTTCTCATCTATACCCTGGCTGGCATCAGATGTTTGTTGTTTCTTGGTTTGTTTTGTCAGTCTAATATGTGAAAAGTGCCACCTCATTGTTAATCTTAATTTGCACTTCCCTTACTCCTGGGCGATTAAACATCTTTTCATATGTTTCTTTACCATTTAAATTTTTTTTGCTTTGAATTCCCTGAAATTGCTTGTTTTTCTCTCTCCCTGGAGTACAAGCTCTACCAGGGTGGGTACCAAGTGTGTCAGCTACTCTGGTTATTTCTGATTCCTAAGATAGTTGGCAGCAAATAGTCAAGAAAAAGTTGATTAATGAACGAGTGACTATCATTTAACACAGCAATCCTCCCCCAAGGAATCACAGCCATGCACTGCATACTTGTATTTCAGTCAACAATGGACCACTTATATGATGGTGGTCCCATATGATTATAATGGAGCTGAAAAATTCCTGTTGCCTACTGACATTGTAGCCTTCCTAACGTTGAAGCATAACACATTACTCATGTGTTTATGGTGATGCTAGTATAAACAAACCTCCTGCATCGTCAGTTGTATGAAAGTATAGCACATACAATCATGTTATAGCCTTATGTTACAGCCAGACCAGGTTCTTATGCCCACTGCCCAGGAAAGCCAGAACTGACGCAGACCAATTTCTCCCGAGAAAGAGTTAACATCACAAAGCAGCTCAGTGAGGAGGACAGGAGATATTACTTAAATCCTCCTCCCCGAAAATTCAGAGGATAGCGTTTTTAAAGGGAATTTGGTGGGCAAGGGACTAGGGGCTGCTGATTGACTGATGATGTCATGGGGGATGTGGAGACTGTCTTCTTGTCACAGAGACAATTTCTGGTAGGGAACCAGTGAAACCAGTTTCCTGGTGTGGGTCTTGGGCCTGCATGGGGCCTCAAGTCCATCTGAGTCTGAAAAAAAATATCTCAATACCATTCTTAGGTTTTGCAATAGATGCCATCTATAAAGCAAGTCTGGTGACCATCAGCTATCTCACCCTGGGTAGTGAGCCATTATACAGGTAGTTTAGGAGGAAGGTATGAAGGAGGTACTGTGGCAGAGAGGGGGCTGGTAGCAGTTAAAAGTATTCCTTTTGAAAATCAATCGACAAGCTCTGAAAACCCGCCAGACCAGTTTTGTTTGAGATAAACCGAATAACCAAGGACTGACGGCTTTCATGGAAATGCAAAAAGGTAACTAATTCACAGACTTATCCAAAACCCCTCTTTTGAAGTTGACAGTTTACAACCCTACTCGCCCTGCATTTCCTGGAGACCATTTGTTCTTTAAAAGATCTGATTTTGCTGAGTACAACCTTGTAAATTCCAAAGAGAATGTGTAATTGCTCAACATGACCCCCCTCCCTTACCTAAACAAAGGTATAAGACCCCTCTTCTTCCTTTCTGGGGGGCTCGACCTGAGAGTGTTAGCCCGTCGAGCCCACCGGCATAATAAAATTGCCACTTCCTATAATAGTCTTGGTGTCACGGCCTCTCTGCCTTCCCGCTACAGTACTGTCCCTGGAGATTAAAGCCACTTTTGTCCTTCAGCCTCAGCTTTTGTCCTCTAGCAGTCTTAGGCCCACTGTTTAAGAGAGAATATATTTATTGGTCATGCAGGACAACTTCCTCCTACCCCAGAGGTCAGGACATGAAGATAAACAATTGACTTCTATCCAAACTTAGGAACAACAGATCTGTTAATATCTAACCATAGCTGCAGCTTTTCAGGGCCCAGGTATTTTCTGCAACTTTTAGTTCATGGCCCAATATTTATCGTATATAGGTGGTTTCAATCATGTGTAGTACATATTACTTGATAATAATCTCACTGCAACCTTGACCTCCTGGAACACAGGTGATCCCCCTCCCTTAGCCTCCCAAGCAGCTGGGACTACAGGTGCATACCACCACACCCAGCTAGTTTTTACATTTTTTGTAGAGATGAGATCTTGCTATGTGATCAGGCTGGTCTCAAAATCCTGGCCTCAAGCAACCCTCTCACCTTGGTCTCCCATAATGCTGGGATTACAAGTGTGAATCCCATTTACTATACTTTTTACCATTATTTTAGAGTGTACTCCTTCTACTTATTAAAAAAAAGTTAAGTGTAAAACAGCCTCTGGCAGGTCCTTCAGGAGGTGTTCCAGAAGAAGGCATTGTTATCATAGGAGAGGACAGCTCCATGTGTGTGATTACCCCTGAAGACTTCCAGTGGGACAAGATGGGGAGGTGGAAGACAATGATATGGATGCTCCTGACCCCATGTGGGTCTCAGCTAATGTGTGTGTGCCTTTGTTTTTAACAATAAAATAGAAAAAGTAAAATAATAATAATTTAAAAATAGAAAAAAGTTTATAGAATATGGATATAATGAAGGAAAATATTTTTGTACAGCTGTATGTGTTTGTATTTTAAGCTAAATGTTACTGCAAAGAGTCCCAACATTTAAAAAGTTAAAATAAGCTAAAGGTAACTCATTACTGAAGAAAGAAAAGGTTTTTTTTTCTCTTTTTTGAGTCGGAATCTCACTCTGTCACCCAGGCTGGAGGGCAGTGGCACACTCATGGCCACCACAGCCTTGACCTGCTGGGATTAAGCGATCCTTCCTCCTCTGCCTTCCGAGTAGCCGGAACTACAAGTGAGCACTACCACGCCCAGCTAAATGTTTTGATTTATTGTAGAGATGAGGTCTCGCCAAGTTGCCCAGGAGGGTCTTAAACCCACGGGCTCAGGCAATCCACTCACCTCAGCCTCCCAAGGCACGGGATTACAGGCTGAGCCACCGAGCCCGGCTGTTTTTTCCTTCTTATTGCTTATTCATATCTCTCAGATGTTTTACTATGAGCACACATTTTATTGATAACAAAAATAAAGGTTACTTTTAAAAGATTTTCCAGGTATTTTTTTCCTTTCTATTTTTTGGGGGTGGGGGTTGGAGTCTCACTCTGTTGCACAGGCTAGAGTGCAGTGGCACGCTCATGGCCACCCCAGCATCGACCTGCTGGACTCCAGCGATCCTTCCACCTCAGCCTTCCAAGTAGCCGGAACTAGGGGCACACTATGCCCAGCTAATTTTTTTTACTTGTATATTGTAGAGACGAGGTCTCGCCAAGTTGCCTGGGCTGGTCTTGAACCCGCAGGTTCAGGCAATCTACTCGCCTAGGCCTCCCAAAGTGCTGAGATTACAGGCTGAGCCACCGAGCCCGGCCTCCAGGTATTTCTGAAGCTCTTCCAGAACACTTCAATGTATTAATGATTTGTGTGAACTAGAAACATGGAGTTATATAGATCCTGAATGACATCCTTAAATTATCTAAAGGGAGCTTAAACTGTTTAGAAACAAGGCCTATGTGGTCAGCAGTTTTTAAAATTTTTTTTATTTTTGAGTCGGAGTCTCACTCTGTAGCCAGGTTGGAGTGCAGTGGCATGCTCCACGGCCACCGCAGCCTCGACCTGTTAGACTTAGGTGATCCTTCCGCTTCAGCCTTCCAAGTAGCTGGAACTACAGGTATGCACCACCATGCCCGGCTAAGTTTTTTGATTTATTGTAGAGACGAGGTCTCAACAAGTTGCCTGGGCTCAGGCAATCCTCTCCCCTTGGCCTCCCAAAGTGCTAGGATTACAGGCTTGAGTCACTGCCCCTGGCCAGCAGTTTTCAAACTCTAAAATCTCTGATCCTGATTCTGATTTGAGAGACCATGGAGGGAACTAGGAAACCAAGATGGTTCTGTTGCAGCTGCTCACAGACCAACCACACTTTATTTTATTTGAATCTTAGTCTGATACCCAGGCTGGAGTGCAGTAGCATGATTATAGGTCACTGCAGCCTTGACTTCCTGGGCTCAGGTGATCCTTCTGCCTCAGCCTCCTGAGTATCTTAGACTGCAGGCACATGCCATCACGCTCTGCTATTTTTTTATTTTTTATTTTTTGTAGCGACAAAGTCTTGCTGTATAGACCAGGCTGGTCTCGAACTCCTGGGCTTAAGTAATATTTCCACTTCAGCTTTCCAAAGTGCTAAGATTACAGGCATGAGCCACCATGCCCAGCATTAGAACACACTTTTTTTTTTTTTTTTGAGTTGGAGTCTCGCTCTGTCGCCCAGACTGGAGTGCAGTGGCCGCTCCCAGCCACCGCAGCCTCAACCTCCTGGGCTCCGGCGATCCTTCCGCCTCAGCCTTCCAAGTAGCTGGAACTACAGGCGCGTGCTACCATGCCCGGCTGATTTTTTTGATTTATGGTAGAGATGAGGTCTCGCCAATTTGCCCAGGTGGGTCTTGAACACGCGGGTTCAGGCGATCCACTCACCTCAGCCTCCCAAGGCGCGGGATTACAGGCTGAGCCACCGAGCCCGGCTAGACCACACTTTTAATATCCATTTGTGTACATAGTTGTTACCAGAAATATATACCTGTGAGAGCAAATCACAAACTAGCTTTCAAATAATGTCTAATAATGATATTAGTTTCTGTCTATTTTTATTTATTTATTTTTTTGAGTCAGAGTCTCACCCTGTCGCCCAGGCTGGGGTGCAGTGGCACACTCCCAGCCACCACAGTCTCAACCTATTGGGCTCAGGCGATCCTTCCACCTTAGCCTTCCAAGTAGCTGGAACTACAGGTACGCACCACCACACCCGGCTAAATTTTTTTTTTTTGATTTAGTGTAGAGATGAGGTCTCACCAAGTTGCCCAGGCTGGTCTCAAACCCGTGGGCTCAGGCAATCCTCTCACCTCGGCCTCCCAAAGTGCTGGGATTATAGGCATGAGCCACCGTGCCTGGCCTATTTTCTATTTTAAAAGTGTTTCTCAGAAATATGCTTTTTATACCTCCCTAAACCTCTCAAATAAAGTTGTTAATTTATACATTCATTGGGCAAATATTTTTTGGCCATGTACTATTCATTGAGTGCTGTGCTACAATGGTGAGATAGTGTGGCACTTGGTATGGTGCCACGCACACTGCTTTTCTGCACTTTTCCTGTCACTTCTCTGATGACATCTGCCAGGTTCTAGTCAGGTTTGCTCATCACCACTCTGTTCTCCTTTTATCTGAGGAAAGAGATTTTTAACTTGTTTGATTAAATGATTTCTTTTAACCACTTGATAAGGAAAAAGAGTGACCCACTCGGTAAATATTTCTTTGATTTTCATTTTATATTCTTGACATTCCTTTTAAATGTCCTAGGCCAGGTTAAGATATCATAGACTGGGCGTCTTTTTTTTTTTTTTGAGTAGGAGTCTCACTCTGTTGCCCAGGCTGGGGTGCAGTGGCATACTCATGGCCACCCCAGCGTCGACCTGCTGGGCTCTGGTGATCCTTCCGCCTCAGCCTTCCAAGTAGCCGGAACTACAGGTGAGCACTACCCGGCTAATTTTTGATTTATTGTAGAGATGAGGTCTCGCCAAGTTGACTGGGCTGATCTCGAACCCGCGGGCTCAGGCCTCCCAAAGTGCTGGGATTACAGGCTGAGCCACCGAGCCCCGCTGTGTTTTGTTCTTAAATAACCACAATTACTATTAAAATGTGTGTACCTGTTGGGCCTTGCACAACTTCTCAAATTTTGGAATCAGACTTGACAGAGCCACCTTCGTTTCCTGTTTCACACCCATTTTATGTGATGCTTTTTCTCAAAGTAACTGCCAAATATCTAGCTTTGCAAAAGTATGACATCATTGAAAGGAATGTAGCTATCTAATGTTGAAACTGTGAAATGCCTCAAGTTAGCAGTTTGTCTGGTGTCTGACAGATATCGAGTGTCTTTGGAAAATTTGAAATATCCTGTTCACTGTGGTGCCCCAGGGTGTCTGGTTGCACTGTTTGAGAACATTATTCATTCTTTAGGGATCCTTGTTCATGTAGGATTACTAATTCCACAAATGACTGCACAGTGCCGTTATTTTTTTATTTTTACTTCCTTTTGAGTTGGAGTCTCACCCTGTCACCCAGGCTTGAGTGCAGTGGCTTGAAATACTAAATGATTCCTAAACTGCAGGGTGTTGCCAAGTTTTTGTTTTTGTTTTGAGTCGGGGTCTTTCTCTATTACCCAAGTTGGAGCTCAGTGGCATGATCATGACTCACTGCAGCCTCAACCTTCTGGGCTCAGGCAATCCCTCTACCTCAGCCTCCCAAGCAGTTGGCACTATAGATATACACCACCACAGCTGGCTAAGTTTTTTATTTTTGTAGAGACAAGGTTTCACTATGTTGCCTAAGCTGGTCTCAAACTCCTGAGCTCAAGCAATCCTCTTGCCTAGGCCTCCCAATGTGCTAGAAATACAAACACCGTGCTTGGCCAATGTTGCCAAGTTTTTTTTTTTTTTGATTTGGAGTCTTACTCTTTTGCCTAGGCACACTCACAGCCACCCCAGCATCTGCCCACTGGGCTCTGGTGATTCTTCTGCCTCAGCCTTCCAAGTAGTTAGTACTATAGGCGTGCACTACCATGCCTGGGTAATTTTTGAGATGAGATCTTGCCAAGCTGCCCGGGCTGGTCTCGAACCTGCAGGCTCAGGCAATCCACTTGCCTTGGCCTCCCAAAGTGCTGGGATTACAGGCTGAGCAACCGAGCCCAGCCTGTTGCGAAGTTTTATGAAATTTTTTTTCTTTTCTCCAAGCTCTTAATACATTTGGAAAATAAAACCTGGATTATTGAAGCAGACTGTTTTTGAATTTGGGAGGTTGATAGGCATTTAATAATAAAAGAAAATAATATTATAAAATTAACATGGGCATTTTTGTCTTCAGAGTCTTCACTGCCTTTGTCCCAGTAAAGGAACCTTGGTCACTTTACGTGCAGTCATGCGTTTCACCATGTAGCTGGGCACATACGGAAGCACTGTTCCCCTAAGGGAATGCCTTCCCCCAGCTGGGGTAAGCCACACCCATAACCCTTAACTGGGTTTGGGAATGAGTGGGATTTGCAGACCTTCATGGCCCCACTGGCATGGGGCTTGCTGGAGAGTCCGTCCAAGAAGGATTCTGCTATGCAGAAGTAGGAGTCTTGGAATGTCACAGGAAGTCACTGTGTTTGAGAAATATAAAACTTGAAAATATTTGAGACTAAAGGCTAGAGGCAAGCTAAGAAGTTACAGGAGTGAGTAATCCAGAAGCGAAATGTTATAGAGGAGTCTGGATGGCCAGTGGCAAGTTTAGGGAAAGGAATAGCTGGATGAGAGAATTTAAGAAGACTTGACAGGCTAGGTGCGGTAGCTCAGCCTATAATCCCAGTATTTTGGGAGGCTGAGGTGAGTGGATTGCCTGGGCCCGGGGGTTCGAGACTAGCCTGGGCAACTGGGTGAGACCTCGTCTCTACAATAAATCACACACACACACACACACACACACACACACACACACACACAAAACTAGCTGGGTGTGGTGGCGTGCATCTGTAGTTCTAGCTGCTTGGAAGGCTGAGGCGGAAGGATTGCCTGAGCCCAGCAGGTCAAGGCTGTGGTGGCCATGAGCATGCTACTGTACTCCAGCCTTGGCAATAAGAGTGAGATTCCAACTCAAAAAAAACTTAAAAAAATTTAAAAAGACTCGACAATATATAGTGATGGATTAGGATACTGGAGTAACAGGTAACCCTCTGGTTTTGAATTGGGTGTGTTTGAATATGTTAATAGGAAATCCTGCCTTAACTGACTTGAACAATACGTGAAAAAATTGTTCGCCTCAAATAAAAATAAGTCCAGTCTTATTTTTGGGTGGGTTAATTCAGTGGCTGAAAGTCAAGGGCAATATTGAGGATTCATTCTCTTCTGTACTTAGTGACTTGGCTCCGCAGAGTATGGCTTTGGTTGGTTTTCTTTATAGTCCAAGGTGGCTGCCCTAGTGCCATAGCCCCATCCTCATATGCTGATGATAGCTTGTGTGTATGAAGAGGGGCTGTTCCTTTTACCTGTGCAAAACCTTTCCCAGAAACACTTTTCTCTCCTCCAGCCAACTTCCCCTATGTCTCATTGGATGGAATCATGTCACTGCTCATGTATAAATCAATAATTGGTGAGGAAAAAAAGAGTATTGTGGCAGAGAGGGGCTAAAAACAGTTAAAATTATTCCTTTTTAAAAATCAACCTGTAAACTCCAAACCTGCTAGGCATGGGACTGAGAAAACCAAATAGCCACAAGCCGCTTTCCTGGAAATGCAAGATAGTCATTGATTCACCTTACCTCTGCATCCTCTCTTGATGTTATCAGTTTATAACACTTGCTTGTCATGTATATCCTGGAGACAATTTGTTCTTTGAAAATCTGGTTTTGGCCAGACTCGGTGGCTCAGCCTGTAATCCCAGCACTTTGGGAGCCCGCAGGTTCGAGACCTGCCTGGGCAACTTGGTGAGACCTCATCTCTACAATATATCAAAAATTAGCTGGGCGTGGTAGTGTGCACCTGTAGTTCCAGCTACTTGGAAGGCTGAGGCGGAAGGATTGCCGGAGCCCAGCGGGTCAAGGCTGCGGTGGCCGGGAGTGGCCACTGCACTCCAGTCTGGGTGACAGAGTGAGACTCCAGCTCAAAAAAAAAGAAAATCTGGTTTTGCTAAATACAACCTTGCAAGTTCCAAAGAAAAATGTATAGCTATACAACCTGACCCCTCTTCCTTACCTAAACTAATATATAAAACCCCTTTCCTCTTTCTCCAGGTTGCTCAGCCTTGGAGCATTAGCCCACTGAATCGCACTGGTGCTAATAAAATACTACTTAAGATAGCCTCGGTGTCACAGTCTCTCTGTTTTCCTGCAACACTGTGGTTAAACCAGTCATGATTAGGGAAGAGTCTAGACACCTATGCAATAAATGGCCATGTGCTACCAGAATGAAATCAAGATTCTGTCAGCAAGGAAGAAGGTGGAGGCATGATTGTGAATATAAGCAACCACCGGTGTCTGCTTGAACGTCTGACTATAATATGTTTTCAGATCTACTAAGAAGTCAGGTTGTAAAAAAATTTTCCAAAGGCTCAGTGTTGTAAGTGATCATTTTGAAAGAAGAGCTTGTTAGGAGCTCAAGGAAAGAACACTCCACACAGTTGGAGATGGCTTTAATTATTTCTGCTTCAGTATGAATAATCTTAGTTTTCTTAAATGGCTTTCCAAATTTTTTTCAACCTTTTAAATCATATTTGTGGCTAAGCTCAGAATTTTTCTAAGGTTTAAATAGGCAGTTCAGAAATTAGGAATACATTCTATGTGTACTAAATTCCAGGAGAAGAGCTAAATATGACTTCAAATTGCTGACATCATATGATATATCCATAAACAAGAAAATAGCAAAAATAATGTGGTTAGCTAAATTCTAGGGCTCCCATTACAGGCAACAGTGTATATTGTCATCATCCAGGGAGGAAAAGGTCCCTTAAAGGAGACCCTTATCTTTATGCATTGCTTGGCTACTGTAATTTTTTTTTTGTAGAGATGAGGTCTTGCCAAGTTGCCCCAGGCTGGTCTGAACCCGTGGGCTCAGGCAATTCTCTCACCTAGGTCTCTCAAAATGCTGGGATTAGAGGCATGAGCCACCGCACCTGTGGCTACTGTAGTTTTATGTAAAAACCTTCATGCACTGTCCATGGCTACTGTAATTTTATGTAAAAACCTTCATGCATGTAGTATGAACACTGCAGAGTCAATTGAATGGGCATTAGGAAATTAAACTGAAAGATTTTTTCTTCCAGCCATGCTTGGTGACTCAGCCTGTAATCCCAGCACTTTGGGAGGCCCAGGTGAGTGGATTGCCTAAGCCTGCAGGTTTGAGACCAGCCCGGGCAACTTGGCGAGACCTCATCTCTACAATAAACAAAATATTAGCCGGGTGTGGTAGTGCACACTTATAGTTCCAGAAACTTGGAAGGCTGAGGCAGAAGGATTGCCAGAGCTCAGCAGGTCCAGACTGCGGTGGCCATGAGCATGCCACTGCACTCCAGCTTGGGTGACAGAGTGAGACTCCAACTTGAAAAAAAAAAAAGATCTGCCCCAGCTCGTTCATGCTCTCTCTCCCTCTCTCATGTCTCTCTCTCTCTATATTTCTATCTCTATCTCTATTATTCATATATGTACATAAATACTAATCATTTGATATATATGTGTAAATATCAATATGTGTCAATTGTTTGATTATGACTTTATTGAATATGCCGATGTTTATGGTGGTACCATTGATTAGATAGCACTTAATATGTGATATTACCTGGAGAGGTCACGTGGTCAACTGGTGTCACATGGTAAGGTACTAGTTCTTAGTTTAGCCCTGTAGCAAACTAAGAGATATTTTTCAAAAGGACAATAGCTAGAAAAGGGCATGTTTGTTCTCAAAACCTAGCGGTTGCCATTCAAGCCTTTAGAAATTCTCTATAGAGTATCATAATGCGTTATAGGTTCTCAAGCCCCAGTAGATTGCCTAGATTATAAGGGTCAAGTGTCAAGGCCGCTTGGACTGCAGCTTGGACCAGCTGGAGAAGCTCCACTTCCCCTTGGCATCAGTTAAGTTGATAGTCACTGGAGTCAACAGGAAATGGTTAAAGCAGCACAGTGAAATGTGGTGTATGTTGTTTTAAAATCCAAAGAGGCCCCCAATCATTGTGACTCTTTCTTAATGGTAGGGAGCTCAAGGTACTGGAAGTTTCCACCACTTGGAGGGGCTATTATAATATGCCCCAGAGCTATAGATCCCAGAAATTTTACTAGAGAGACCTCTCTTTCTTTTTTAAAATAAAATTTATTTCTCCCAATATGGCATGCACGTGTTTGTGTAAGAGTCTAGGTTACCTGTTATTTTTCGTTCCTTGGGCCCCAAAAGAGTGAATTAGAGGGTTGCCATCTTTTAAAAAATTATTTTCAGTGAAATGTTTGGCAGATATTTTGTTATTACTCAATGGCTCTGAGAATTATAAAAATACTCTTTAGGAGTTGCAGACCCTATTTTTAATTTTCTCTAAGCCATGTATAATTTCTCATAGGCATAAAATCAGAAAAAGAAAGGGAAGTGTACTGTATGACAGATTGACGAAGAAGTCAGTAAAAAAAGAACTAAGTTATGTGTGGCTGTGAAATAATAAGTAGTGCTTTTTAAAGAAGCAGTCTTAGGTGTATTTGCTTGTGGATTGACCTGTCAACACACAATGGCCAAGTAATCTATTTCATCTGCAGTAGAGATCTCAACTTTTGGGGAGATCTGGGAACACTTTATATATTCAATTAGAACTGTAAATCCTCTACTCAGAAACATCATAAACATAAAACTCTTTATATAGACACAAGTGTTTCATCAACTTGCTGATGGGGTCCAAAGACCCAAATTAGAATCCATACTCTACGATTCCTGGCAGGGGTACATGTTTGGATGGGAAAGGCAGTGGGTGGCATTATAAAGTCTGACTTAAGAGGCTGGAAATCATTCACTCTCTTAACAAATGAGGCTGCTTATTTCTGTCATCGGAGTCTCTTTTTAATCACTGTCAATGTTTTGCTCATAGGTTCTTTCCTTCTCTGGATTTGATTATTGCAATTCTTCATTATGTACACATTCTTTGGGAACAGACACTTTAGGTTAACTCTTTAAATGGAGCCAGACACTTTTTATTAAAAACCTGACAGATAAAATAATTTTAGTACAATTATGGAAAAACATTTACTTCCTTTTTGGAGAGCAGTTATTGAGTAAAGTCATTGTGATTTCTGGAAGCCATGCTTCATGAGATGATATCAATATTGCTCACAAATGTGTTGAATAATTTTGATCTTTTTTGCTAGTAATCACTAACAAAAATATTTTAATATTTTATTAGTGGGGATAGGCTGTTAATTCAGAGAAATTTAATTTCAGTAAATATTTACTAAGAACTTACTATGAGGCTTATGATTTAAGAAAGGCCATCAGAATCTTAATAAAAGGTAAAATTGATTTTTGAAGAAGTACAAGAAAGTTAGGGTCACCTAAGTAGCAAACTGAAATGTATCAATGTTTAAGCGATAAGTGGGGCAGAGGAGGAAGGAGAAAGACAGAAACTCATTTGACTTTACCATTAGGAACACTGCTCTTTAAGCAACATAGAAATAATTGTATTGCAACCTTAGGAAAGACAAGTTTTACCATAGCTTACTACTTAGCTATGCTGTGAACAACAGAGTAATAATAATAGAAATATTGTATGTTGGTTTTACACATTTAGAGTTAACCTATAGACCAGATACAAAATATATAAATATTTTAGTCCAAATTGTAAATATTACCACATTGGACAATAGGAAAATTAAAAATGTTCCTGACTCAAGTAAAGGATGGGAAAGAAAAGGGAATGGGCAGGTGTTAGAGTCGATAAGATACTCATCTTAGGAATGTGAGGAGAAGAGAGATTTCATCTCTAGTTGATGGAAAGAGAACATACTGTATTAATGATCTACATTTATAAAGGTAATCAATAAAAATCTAAAAATAATGGCATAAGTATCAACATTTTTGAGGTTTAGGGTTGAACAATAAAATAAATCTTCATCTCTCACAGCAATAGGAAAATAAATGAAGTCCAGACTTGATAAATGGAGAATTAGCAGCAGAAACATGTTATTTAAAATGAGGAGATAATCCTTTGAAGAACTCAAGATACAAATCGTTGAAAGCAATTCACTGTAGGAGTGTGGCAGTAAACTGTTGCTTTTTTGACATTCGCCTTTGGGATAATTTAATATTTTAACTTTGTACATGTTTTAAATGGATAACGAAAAATTTAAAATATTTTTTAGATGAACCAAGCAGGGAGGAGGGAATAGCAGATAAGTCAGATTTCCTGGCCCGGGAGAAGTTGCTTGCTGCATGACCACTTGCTGTGTGACTCTAATAATGAAGTATGCCAACTGTCATGATCTATACAGAGTGGAGAGCGCTGATCAGATGGATTCTTGTATGGATCTGTGTGGGATCTTCTATCCTTTCAGTTTGATTCTGATAGTTTTACGGTTGTCACAAAACAGGAAAGAATGTATAAACAGGTACATATTAAGGCAGATGTTAAACACGCGAAAAAGTCTACTTAAAAATTATAGGAGAAAGTGAGTTTATCAGTAATGTTGGAATAAGGACCTTCAAAAATTCTCTCTTCCATAAAAGCAAAGGGATTTCTGGATATAATAGAAAAAATCAACCTTATCAAAACTCTGAAAATTAACCAAATAATTGCAACAATCCAGGAAACGTTTATTCAAGCAAATGACTAAATCTTTGAAAGAACAACCAACTTTGTGGAATGTTAACTTCCCCTTGGCCTATCCCTTTCTTGATAGCTCAGTGGTACTCTTGAAGATGAGTCACCTCAGACTCATAGTAAGAAGCAGCAATCTAGGAATTTCTGAAGGGGTAGAATGGAATTGGAGCTCCTCCAAGTCCAATACCCATATTACTGTCAATGTCTGACTTATCTGGCAGTTTTTTGGAAAATCCACTCACAAGATTTGTCTTTATTTGCCCTGAGTCAAAGTTAGCCCACTGAAAACAGCCTTTTCTGTAGGGGCCCAAAAATCTGAGGGAGTGCATAGGGGGCTTTGAAAAGCTTCAACATATTCCTAGGAATATAAAAAGACAAACAGATATGTAGGGCTTTGCACATGCCCAGGGAAGACCTGAGAAAGTTCTCTGCTGTCACCTCCAGCTGACTTTGAGTGTCTGCGAAAGCAGGGAGTGAAGACCTTGAATCAGGATAAAGTAGAAACCCTGAACAGACCAATAACAAGTAGTGAGATTGAGTCCGTGATTACAGAAATTACCCAAGGGCTGTGATGATATAACTTAGATCTCCAAGAGTAATTAATAAATCAACAATTTTAATAAAAAAGCCTCCCAACAAAATGAAGTTCAGGACCTGATGGACTCACATGGGAGAAGTTACATGCTTTGTGACCACTTGTGTGACTCTGATAATGAAGTATGAGACTGGCATGCTCTATACAGAATGGTAGATACGTGGTCTACTAGTTCAAAGTCTATACAGAGTGGCCAATACATGGTCTGCATGGTCTATACATGGTATACCAGTTCAAAGAACTGGTACCCATTTTACTAAAGCTATTCCATAAGATTAAAAAGAAGTAAATTCCCCCTAACTCATTCTATGAAGCCAGTATCACCCGGATACTAAAGCCATGAAGACACAATAACAACAACTAAACTAGGATGGCTATTATCAAAAAGATGGACAAGAGCAAGTATTGTCAAGGATGTGGTGCCACCATATGTAACAGAGCTAATGAATTGATTGGAATTTCTTTTTTTTCTGTTCATTTCATTATAAAGGGGACTAATATAATTTGAGTACTTTGATAATTCTGGATGGTGATGGAGGCTCTAAGAATGGAATCCACACTTCTGATGATAAGGCAGGTGAAGGTTTGAGTGATTATTTGAAGACGCAAAAGACGCTGTCTTACTTGTATTCCAACTTGGGGAATTAGGTCATAGAAATAGCAGACAGTAGAGCTGGAAGATTGAGAGATGGTGGAATATTATTAACACATACTCAGCCCAGAAAATTTCAGCCTACCAAGCAGTACATTGGCACATGGTAATACATGGCATCATAATATGATTTTTGTGTAATTCAGATTTCTTTTTCTATTGTTTCTTTTTCTATAATCACATATGGTTATAAACATAGAGGGAACCATTCCAATATATACATCGCAGATTTTCTTACAAATACAGAAACATACACGTAAACTGCATTGGCCAGCTCTTGCTACGATAATGTTGTGCAGGGAACAATTTCAAAACATCAGTGGCTCACCACAATGGATTTATTCTCCTGCACATGGTCTGCAAGTTCATGTGCTTCTGCCACCCAGGATGCACCCTGCTGGACAGTTCTGCTCACAGCCGGGTTCACTTTGTTCCACTCTGGTGCTCAGACTAACCGGGCATTCCCATCTCCTGGCAAGCACCAAAGCCTCGCCACACCAGCATATTGAAGATCTCTTCTGAAATCACATTTGTTCACTCCCATCAGCCAAATTCAGATTTCTTGTCATGATGTTTTATTTAAACTAGTTAAGGTATTGTTGCAAGATCTGGTGAGGGAGTCATTTGTGGTCTAACTCCTGGGCTCCCTGGTTGTTATTCTGTTTCCAGTATTTCTCATGTTGTCAGATAGACAGATGTACCATTTGAGTTCAAGTATAGCATGCATAAAAACCACTTTCGCTAGCCAAGCATGCTGAATCATACGACATTGATATTTTGGGAGAGTATGCTTGTCTTGTCGACATATGTCCTTCCTTTTGACAAACTGCAGGCACTTTAAAACCAGAGGGCTGTCACACAACAAAGGAGACTTGGCCTCTTTCTCTCTTCTCCTAGTGAGAAACAACGGAGCTCTGGGGAACACCTGCTTTTGTGGTGCCAACTGCAATTACAGCAAACGCATTAAGAGCAGAAGGAAGTGTCTGACCTTGAGCAAAGACCTCTGATTGTGTAGTGAAAAACAGTGCTGCAATTTTATCTTTTCTAAAGACCAGTGATAAGGTCTTTTGTTGTTTCTGAGGTTTCCTGGGAGTGGAATTTATGGTAAGATGCTACGGTGGGATTATAGGACATGTTAAGGACACAGTGCTTTTACATACACCCGTGAGTGGGTGGTGAAGTTTTTGCACGAATCTTTTTAAGTACTTATAACTATTTTTTTTAAGTTCATTTTTCAATACTGACTTACCATGGCTCTTTTCCAACTTTAGAATAGCATCAGAAGGCATGTAGATCTATGGCAAGTTTTCACATAATGAAACGCTGGGGGAGCTTGAAAAAGATTCATTGAAGTGGGTTGATCAGCATACTTGACTCTCTATTATTCAACTGAGTTTAATATTCGGAACCTTTCAGAAAATACTCGGCTGCATGTTTTCCTTTGTGGAAAACTGCAGTTGCTGAATTCTTCGAGGTCATATACGATGGCACGAAGCTGCACCAGGGATATGCTCTGTATTAGGAATGATGCTCTCAGCCTGTCATGAAATATGTCAGTTTAAAATAGCTCTACCTAAGGGCTGTCCAAATGACATATATAAAAGAGAACAGAAAGTTAAACACCCTGGGGAACTGAAGTGCTTAACTCAAAGGAGTAGTAAGGGCTATTTCCCTCACCCTTTCTCCTGGTATTCTGTCAATCTTCACAACTGTATTTATTTTTAGAATCTTATTCTGTAAATTGATGCCTTGCTGCCACCCTTATTCCCCTTTGTGTCACCTGTGGAAAAAAAAAGTCAAGCAGCCGATTTTTGCTCAGGAGTATCCTGTGTTTATTATGGATATTTTTGTAGTTTGTCCTTCAGACGGCCCCAAATCAATAATTTACACCAGCAAAATCCAGCTTCAAAACACATACCCGCCAGCGGAGGCATCTCTCAAAAGGTGTGTAGCTGTCAGATATCAACTGGAGTCTTCCGCCTCTTTCAGATCTAGGAAAGATTGGTCCACACCTTAAATATCTTATCCTATGCAGGCTCCAACATCCCTGCAAGTTTCCAGAGGATTTTTTAAAAAAATTCTGACTTTGAAAGTTTTTACCCCTGTCTTTATGAACCAGCGTATAGTCCTCTGAGTGCTATCTCAGTTCTCTACCATGTGGACATAGAATCTTTATGCGTTTCTTAATTTCCACAAGGCAATTTCTGTACCTGGTAGACTTAACTGAAGATTTGGGAGTGGCGATGGCCCTGGGGGTGCAGAATCGGGGTTTGTTTTTCAGCAACACAACTTCAAGTTGAACACTGCACAGTAACTATCCTCTCCGCCTTCTCCTCTTTTCTTCGCTCCCTCCTTTCTTCTCTGTCCCATTCACGCAGGAGCAAAATCAGTTTCATTTTGTCTTGTACACAGTAGTTCAGGCATCCTGAACCCTGCACACTTTTCTGCCCTTAAATTTCACCTACTTTTCCAAGTAGCACGTTGCAAATAGACATTTTCATCCTTAAGAGAAGCTCTTGTATCCACTCTAAAGAGAATACATTATTTTCCACTTCTGCTTTTCAGATATTATCCAAACTGTCAGATTTCTTTGGAGGTTATTAAAAAGAGAAAGCACTCAGTGGTGACTGTGAGTTTTAGAGAACATCAGGTTCCCTTAGGGAGGTTCTCAAGTATGCAAATGCCTAGGTCCTGGTTAGGAGTTACAAAAGGTCCAGCTATAATTAAGCCCTACATGATTTTCTAATATGATGGGCAATATAATTTCCTCTAAGGTCACACGTCAACGAATCCATTATGATGCCCTCTTGCTCACTTTTGTTTATACACAAGAATAGAAAATTATCTGAAAATCAATCCTGTGGTTGATTAATTTACTGAATTTTTTTTCTTCTTCTGGGAAATAGATTCTGTCTAAAAAGTGATTTCATACAGGTAGTTGTATTTTCAGTGGATTAAAGTCTCACTTTCTCCACAACCTGGTAATGTTAGGAAGAAGATGAGGAAATAGAAATTATCTAATTATTATTTGAGATGGTGCCACGCTCTGTCACCCAGGCTTGAGAACAGGGTGTGATCACAGCTCACTGCAATCTTGAATTCCTGGGCTCAAATGATCTTCTCACCTGTCTTCTGAGTAGCTGGGACTGCAGGCATGAGCCATCATGTCTGGCTAATTTATTATTTTTTGTAGAGATGGAGTTTTGCTCTGTTTTCCAGGCTGATCTTGAACTCCTGGTCTCAAGTTATCTGCTTCAGCCCCCCAGGTGTGAACTACTGTGCCCAACCTAAATTAATTTATTAATTGGCAGTTTGAAGTCACACCAGACATACTCTCTTGGCCTTGAAGAGAAACGTAATTAGATATTTATACAGATACAGATAGCACGTACGTAATACATTATACTATATGTATGTATAATGTATGTATGTGTATATATGAATATCATGCTATATATAATATAATATATATAGTAAATATATGCATATATGGATGTGTTTTTTAAAAAATTAGGTTCTTGGGCAAAGAGATGCCTACTGAGATAATTCCGTGTCTGTAAACTCTGGGAAGGTCTCTGGGATTAGGGAAATATTAAAGAAAAAACTAGTACTCTTTTTTTTTTTTACATTTAAAAGATATATTCTTTTTTTTAACTTTTAAATTTTTTATTTTAAAGATGTGGGGGACAATTCAGGGTTAGGTATACAAATATTCATTATGCAGGTATCCTTGTTGATGAGGTGTGCCCCCCTCCCCTGGCAGATTCCCACTACTGCCAATCCCACCTCCCACCCCTCACCCCCCAGCAGTTTCTCGCTACTGCCAATCCTTTCTTTATACTATTACAATGGTTGTTCAAGGTCTGCTTATGAGTGAGAACATGTGATACTCAGTTCTTTGTTTCTGTGAGAGATCACTCAGTATTATAGCTTCTAAGTCCATCCAGGTTGCTGCAAAGTTCATGATGGCTGCGTAATATTCCATTGTGTATATGTACCACATTTTCTAATCCAGTCATCTTTTGATGGGCAGCATGGTTGGTTCCATGTTGTTGCTATTGTGAACAATGTTGCAATGAACATACCTGTGCCGGTATCTTTTTTATAGAGTGATTTGAGTTCTTCTGGGTATATTCCCAGTAGGGGGATTGCAGGGTCA
>CAUYQG010132026.1:0-11798 GCA_963574415.1 Tarsius wallacei
GATGATCAGCTTTATATATTGAGAATTAGGAATTAGAAAACTTTATAGGAGTTAAAATCGATATAGGATTTTAGAGTAGCCATTGTGTTAAGATATTGTAATCAGTTGTTCCAAGAAGAGCCCAGCCTGTATTCTGGACTAGGCCAATTTCCTTAGGAACTGGTTTGGGCTGTAAGTAAGAGCTTTTTATAACTTTGATAGAATCAGCATAGTATACAAAGGAGTTAGGATTAACTTTAGTCGTTAAAAGTTGTGTGTGCATAAGTTTTAAAAGTTATTGATCATTAGAATATTATGATATTAGAATTGTTGTATTGCTTTTGAGGAATATTAACCAATCATAAGAAACAGTAAGATAATTTTGGGATTGCCCTTCCTCATGCTTGAGGAAGCGCCTGGTAGGTGGGGGACGCCCCCCACCCACCTCGCCTTGTGTTCATGTAAATGTCTTGTGATTTAATTGGGATTGCCCTTCCTCATGCTTGAGGAAACACCTGGTGGGTAGGGGGCACCCCCCACCCACCTTGCCTTGTGTTCATGTAAATGTCTTGTGATTTAATTGGAATTGTCCTTCCTCATACCGGAGGGTGGGAGACGCCCCTCATCCACCTGGCTTTGTGTTCACGTGAAAGTCCTGTGATTTAGCCCATGAAAATTTAGGATAAAAGGAGCATGGAAACCTCCATTAAATGGCTTCTGCTCAATCCGTTTGAACAGTGGTCCATTCTCTTTCTTTCTCTTTCTTTCTTCCTCTCTCTTTCTTTCTCTCTATATCTGTCTCTCCTGCAGAATCGGCTCCTGCACTAGACAGGAGTCCAGTGTATCAGCTCCTGCACTAGACAGGAGTCTAATCCCTTTGTTCCCCAGGAATAATCGCCGACGCCACCACACCTTTCCGGGGACACTCTAAATCTCTACGTGGGGGCTGGTCCCCCACATTGTAACAAGAGCAAGTGGGACACAGAAAGATCAAGTCAGAATGATGGAAACATAAGGAGACACAGAGCATCAAAAATATTCCTTTTGCTTCACTACTTCTTTAATGAGTAGGGTTAAGGAGAGATAGTTAATGACTGAACACCATTTTTGATTGCTTATAGTTTGTTCTATTCACCTGTACTTCTGTCAAATGTACAGCAAGATGGCCATAGTTTTAAATTTCAGAATGTAAGTTTAGTCATTCTCAGTCCAATTCTTGTCTTTTTACAGCCATGCGTTAACAGACTGTAAGCATTATTGTGGATATATACCTTAACCAGCTGGATCCCAATTGGAAAGATTCTGGTAGTTAGACTAAATAAATGACATCTCTTCTACTGTGTTAACATACTAAGAATCATTTCCTATCTGGAAGTAATACAGTCATCCCTAGGTATAGTGAGAAATTAGTTCCAGGAACTACCCCTTGCCAAAATCTGTGGATGCTCAATTCCTTATAAAAATAGCATGGCATTTATATATAACCTATGTACATCTCCTTGTATATTTTAAATCATTCTAGATTATTTACTTATACTACTTACAATAGTGCAATGTAAATACTATGTAAATTGTTGTTGTACTCTATTATTTTCAAATTTGTATTATTTTTATTGTTGCATTGTTATTTTTCACTTTTCTTCAAATTTTTTTATCTGAGGTTGGCTTAATCTATGGATGTGAAGCCCATAGATATTGAGGGACAAATATATATATATAAATATATATATATATATATATTATACACACATTTTATGAGAGGTAACATTTTGACTTCAGAAATGGTAATGAATGTTATGTTCCTAGTTGTAAGATATTTAGTTTTGTAATATTACAAAAATAATTAAAGTAACATGCCTGTTTACTATACTTTACAAGTTATAGGCATTTTGATATCTATTATTTCACTTTTTCCTTGTGGGATAGATACAGATATTTACAGATGAGAAATCAGACTAAGGTAATTTAAATTCAAGTCATATTTTGAGCCAAAGACCTATACTTAAGGTTTTCCTTCTTTAAATCCTGTACTCCTATCATCTTGTCATTCCTTTCAGTATAAACTAGTAGAGAATAGTTCCTAGGCTACAACTAGTCTTTCCTAGTAAGGCTTTTTTTTATAGGCCACTTACCTGATTTTTCTTTTTCATAGCAATATTTGTTTTAACCACACACACTCTTGTTTTACACATTATTGAGTCAATTTTAAAAATAGAAGTTTTATGAGATTATTTTACATTTTTGTTATTTAATTAAAAAGCAATAAGCAAGAATGATATTCTTTTAGAAAAATGTAAATATATTTTCCATAATAATAATTGTTAGTTCAGAATTCACAGACAGTAGCTGGCTACCAATCTGAAAATGGTAAAAAACATAATCACTTTATGAAAAAGGGATTGCAAAGTTCTTAATAAAGTGAATGATGTATAAACACAAGGCTGTGTAACAGTGAAGTGAATAGGCATGAATAAACTGTGTTTTCTAGTGATAAATGAAAGAGTTGATACACTTGGAACTCTGTCATTCTTTACAAAGATTTATCTGGCATAATCTAACAAATTTTCTAAGGTGATATTGAAGGTAAACAAAAAGCTATGCTATATCAGGAATAAAAATTAGCTTTTTCGGTTTTTATTTTGTTTTGCTAGAGTATTTTGTTTGTTTGGTAAGTGTTATGGAGAAGGAAAAATTAAGAAAAACACTGTTGGTTTATCAAAGCTATGGTAAATAATTTCAGATCCTCTGTATGCCTGTGTTAAAATGGTATATGTAGGTAAAAGGGATCACTGATCAGATTGTAATATTATGGAAATAATGGAGAAAAAGAAATAGCATATCATCCTATTTATTCTTTAATTGTTTTATTTTTTTTCTGTACTCTGTTTACTTTTCTTTGGAAATCCTTAATCTGAAAGCTCAGAGTCAATTCTTTTATTCTAGTCCTAGATTTTCAGTTTGCTGATTGTATAAGAATATCAAACACTTTCTATCATTTAATGAGAAGACAATACAATATTATGATTTTTTTAAGAAGATGCAAATAAATGTCTTATAACAAGAAATACCTGTTTGTGTGCCAAAGACTCGCCGTCCTATACAGAAAATGTACAAGTTTCTACTGCTTTAGCTAGCAACATGTGTCATTCTCTTCATGGTTCTACAACCTGAGTTGGCATAAATATCTGTTTTATGGATGGAAGGTGGAGGACGATTTTAGGTTATTTGTGTGGAGACAATGGTCTTTTCAGTCAGATTTTGCTTGTCAAAATTACAGTGAAATCACAGTGTGTGTCAGATTTCCCATCAGAACGGAACAGGAAAGGCACATGACTGTGGAAAGATCAGATAGCAACTTGACACATCTGTGCTCATGAAATGTCAATTTGAGAAGCCAACAAAATAATGTTGGTACCTCAACAAAATAGTCAAGCAAAGGGCAAAAGGGATGAATGAGATGAAAAATACGATCAATCAAATACTCTTGCCTTAAATGAGAAGGGTTCTAAAAACAAGAGACCAGTCCCAACCCTTTGGGTTCTGATGTAGGGATGATCTGAGAAATGTAAGAGCCAGTGAAAAGCAGAACAGACACAGATAATGTTAGATATTTTCCTTTTCAGTATAAAATAAAGACTTACTCAAAGCAGTTATCTGTAACTATAGCTGAAACTTGGTGATTTGCATATCAAAATTATGGCATGACTATTTTTCCTCTGCACCCATATGTTTCTTGATTTTTTGAGCTCATACATTTCTTAATGACCCATCCAGAAGTCAGTCACCCAAATAACCCATGATGTGCTGTTTGCACATCATAAAACAGCACCTCACTTAGAAACCTAGCAATGGAAGAGATGGAACAAACACCCAGATGGGAGTGACAAGGGTGAGCACAACTAGACATCCCTCCAGATGTGTGAGTGCATGTCTGTTTGTATGTAGCTCTTGCTCAAGAGCTTCAGCTCAGTAGAGGTTCAGTTCCTAATACCCTTTCCCCTTTTTCCAGAGACTCTTGATTTGGAATTGCTGACTCAAGAAAACTGCTGTTTTTGTGGACACTGGAATACTGAAACCTGGGACTCCCTTCCACCAGGCTTTTTCATCCTGAATGTACCTTATGTTCTTAAGCAATCTCAGGTGGCACTAGTGCCTAGTCAGAATCATCCCCCACCGAAAATATGTTCCATATGCAATGCATGAGCAAATAAACTCTTTGAGGAAAAGGACTCTCCTCTGCATGTTATCTCCAGTATCTGGCACATAGCAGGTAAACAGGAAGTGTTTGTTGGATGAATAAAACATAGCCTGTTTTTTCCAGAGTAAATGCTTTTATAAGCAGGTGTTATAACTCTCATCTGCAGTGGTTTTCTGCAGTTTTCAGTAGGATTATTACTACTAAAACAGCTACAGTTTTGTTCTTCCACTGGAGTTGATGGTGAACTGATTGATGACTGCAGATCTTTGTATATTCCATTTTGAAGACAACATAAAATGAATTTCTTCTCCATTCACCAGTGTGGATTTGCTACATTGTTCTACAAAATTTCTTATATGGAATGAGCTAAGTAGAAGAGTTGGGACACCATACTGGTCAGGTAGGGTCTGTACTGATGTCTCATGACGTTAGTAATTGAAACTACATCTTTTGAGCTAGAAAGAGATGTCATTGATTATACAGGATACCAGTAAAATAGCTTTCAAAGAATTAAAATATTTTTGGACCCCTATTGTGTGAAAAGCCCTAAAAGGATGGGAAAGGAGACCAAAGAAATTTAATATGTGTCTCTGCTCCCAGGAGGCATAAATTCTAGTTGAGGAGCAGAGATGTGTATATATCTTCATGACTTGTTCCCTCATTTCATACAGGTCTCCCTCAAATGTCATCTTACTAGAAACCTCTTCCTTCAGCACCTTCCTAGAGTGTTACAACTTCCCTCACCATTACCTACCCTTACTCCACTTTATGTTTCTTAATGATACTCATCACAATCTGAGATACCATTTATATATTTGTTTGTGCATTGCCTATCTCCTCACACTAGAATGTAAACTTGGAATAAAAAGGACTTCAATTATTTTGCTCATTGCTCTGTGTGTAGTGCCCTGGGCACTGGACACTTAATAAATAGTTATGGTTAAATGAATAATCATATCAGGTAGTCTATAATTCCTCATTTACTTGAGACTGGATAATCTTTGAGTCAGTGCTACAATTTTATGACGCCCTGTAACCAAGGACAAATATCTAGTCAACATGCAATATAAGAATTAAAAGAAATAACTTATTCTTATCCTATTTAGAAAATAAAGTTGGGTTGGATGTGGTGGCTCACATCTGTAATGCTAGCACCTTGGGAGACTGAGGCAAGAAGATTGAAAACGGAAGTTCAAAACCAGCTTGAGTAACATAGCAAGACCTCATCTCTACAAAAAAGCCAAAAAATAAGTCCGGCGTTGTGGTACACACCTATAGTCCTAGCTACTTAGGAGGCTGAGGAGGGAGAATTGCTTGAACTCAGGAGTTCAAGGTTGCAGTGAGCCATGATTATACCACTGTACTTCAGCCTGGGCAACAGAGTAATACCCAGACTCAAAAAAAAAAAAAAAAAGAAAGAAAGAAAGAAAGAAAGAAAGAAAGAAAGAAAAGAAATGGGATCCAGTAGATTTCACCTCTTTCAAACATTTATTGAGACTTAATTTTCATTCAGTAAGATCTTTTTCTTAGGTCTGGTTTTCTGTTGGAGTCAATTCTTGTTACTACTCCTGTAATTGAGGTGACAATAGTACAGATGGGCCTCAAAAATGTCTGATGGCATTTTGTAGTATAGGGAATTATACTCACAGAAATAATCTTTTTATCGATGTTACCGTCTTCTGGGAAATGAAGACCATAGGAACTGAATTGATTACTTGAGGGGAAAAAGGAATCAATACATAACTGCTTAATGTCTCCTGGCCTCTGAATTACAGAAAAATTTTTTGAAACTCAATGAAGTTATACTGTGCAATTCAATCATAGACTAAATCATTCATGGTTGCTTTTCCCTGAAATCCATCAATAATAGCAATATTGTTTAGCTGCTAATGCAATTTTGAAAACTAATATGAAATATCTCCTTAAATAGCTATAACAACAACCAATTTAATTTTCACATAATAATTTCCATTTTTTGTAGATATCATCTTTGAGAACATGATGATAATAACAAAGGAACTGTAATTCTGCAGCCTTAGCTTGACTTTTTCTATGCCTTAGGGAATGAATAAGTATGTAAATTAGATATGAATCATTATAGTCACTTGTCTATCCAAAAATATGTGAGCAAGTTAGGCTAAAAATGATTGGCTGGATTATTAGAGAATCTATTGAAATATATTACTTTCTTTAAAATGTATTATTCTCTTTAATTGAGTCAAGATAGCTGCATGTGATTGGCAAATACATCAAGCACAGGGATTGATAAACTGGAGGTGATGGCTAAAGAGCAAGGCTAAATTTGAAGAAAGATCAGGAAATCACTTAAGATTGGGTTAGATGACCTTTAAATTACCTTCCAACCAGGCACTCTATGATTTTAAGAAATTGTAGCCCATCACTATGTGCCTCCATCCAGCCGTATTTTGCCGAGTAACAGTAGGGAGTTAAAATATCTGTGATAGTGTGGAAGAGATAATTAACAGAGTCTTCCACCTGAATTCCCATCTAGCCCAACTGTTATTTTCCAAGCTTGTCGGATCTTCAGAGTCACCAGATGAGATTTTCAAAAATACCAATACTAAGTCTCTGTCTCTGAGCTTTGTAGATTCTGATGAAGTGGACACAATTTGAAAAAGAGAGAAAATCCTTCCTATATCCTACCAGGAATTATATAAATGTAGTTATATCTTTTTGCATTAACTAAGTAAAATGAATCACTCTATATATGACTGTTTCCAATTATATACATGTTTGCCTGATCCAGGTTATTATAAATTTCAATTTTAAATTAACAGTGGACAGAAGTATGAGCATATCTAAATATGATTTATGATAATTCTTGTATATATGTTTTACATATATATATTTAACAAGCATTTTGAAAATTACATGTATATATTTATCTTAAGTAATATATAATATGCATGTGCCATATTATGCTAAATAGCATTATACATATTCTGGAAAATAACATATGTATTTGTTTTGAAGGCGTTGAAAGGGAAAGGGATTCATGTCTTTTTCCCTCATTTGTATTGTAATATGAATACTCAGGACTTTGCAAAATTTTAAAGTTGTGTGCAATTGCCAATAAGATGATTTAGATTACATTCTTAACACTTGACTCATCATGGAGAAAATTATTTGCAGAGGATGGATACACCAACATATGAACAATATCATTAAAAACAAAAAAGGTTTATGAACTCACGTGTATGAACTGAGAAGCTATTTAATTATAGACTCAAATAACTTACTCCTGGGATTGTTTTGGCACATTTATAAGTGATTACTTTGAAAACAAAATATTTATTTTTGATAACTTTAGAAATTCACTATGAACAAAAAGGAAAAAAATAAGTTCAGGTAGTTAACATGATGAAATCATTAATTAAAATATTTAGTTCCCTGCTGATATTGCATAATGGAGTTGTTACCAGTAAAAAACAGATTGACTACTGTTTCCTATAAGAAGATTTTGCATTCGTAATTCGGTACACCCATGGAAGGGACAAAGACATTTGCACTTAGGCAGCTGTGTGGGCAAATGGATACACACTACCTGATCATTGACTGTTCTTTGGGTTCCTAGGCAAGGAAATCAACATTCACAAACTAATGAAAGATGGACCTTCTTCCTACACATTTTATGAGTAAAAATAACATTAAAATTGTGGGGAAATCATTATTTGTAGCTCAAGATGAGACTGAGAGATGGATTAACATCTATGCTAAAACACAAGTGTCCTGGGCATCTTCCTTTTTGCTTAAGTTTTTTACTAGAGAAATATAATACTTTCTCTGATATTACAAAGACTCAGTGAGGTCATACCTGTAAACTGCTCAGAAGAGTACCCAGCAGATAAGAATGCCCAATAAAAATGGATATTATTGCCATTGATCTTACAGCAGAAAATGGTCTCAAGGAATCACCTCGTCCAGGCAGCCCTCTTCAGCAATATTATTTTTTCATTTCTAAAGATAGAGTGATTCAAGAAAAGTTCTAAAATCTACCTCATAAGTCAACTTATCGTATGCACATCCACTGAAATGCTGCCCTATCTCTTTCCCTTTTCAGAAAATAATTTTGAAACATTTTCTGTCACATAGTAGGTACTTAACAAATTCTGAATAGAGAAATGATTGCATGAGTCATTCTTAAACATCATTATCGAGATACAAATGACAAATAAAATTGTACATATTTAAGGTGTACAACTTGATATTTTGATATATGTATACATTATGACTTAAGCTTATATATATATCCATCTCTTCACAAAGTTACCATTTTCTTCTCCTTCTCCCCATCTAACTTATTTTTCTCTTCCTCTTTGTGAGAAGACCACTTAAGATCCATCCTTCAACCAAATTTCAAGTATACAACACAGTATTAACTCTAGTCACCATGATGTATATTAAGTCTCCAGAATGTATTCATCCTACATAACTGAAACTTCATGGCCTTTGACCAATATCACCCCATTCCCCTCACCTCCTAGCCCCTGGCAACCACTGTTCCACTCTCTCCTTCTATGAGTTTGGCTATTTTAGGTTCCACATATAAATGAGATCTTGTAGTTCAGGTCTTTCTGTGTCTGGTTTATTTCACGTAGCATAATTCCCTCCAGGTCCATCCATATTGTCTCAAGAGGCAAGACTTCCTTCCTTTTAAAGCAGAGTACGATTCAATTGTATATAGGCCACGTTATTGAAGTGTATCCACAGAATAGTGACATGTACTCCCACTGTAATATCCTCAAGTCTTTTTCTTCTTGACCAGTCTGGAAAAACTTTCTCTTTAATTTGGGGGCAGCCCCTATTTTCCTCAACATTGAATATCACCAGTGAGCATAGGCTTTTTGAGAAAAAGCCAAAAGGTCTTGCAGTAGTATCCTTCTTTCTACAGTGCCTCATAACTTCCATCAATTAATGAACACAGAGCTACTTCCTAAAAGTATGTAGTAGGAAAAGAGCATACATGGAGAAATACATGAATTATTACTTCAGATTACTATTCATCCATGTGGATTTACTTTCTGTTGTAACTTTTCTTCTTTTATTTTTTTGTTGATGGGTAAAAATTGTATATACTTGGGATGTACAACATGATGTTTTCAAACATACAGACATTGTGGATTGGCTAAATCAAGCTACAAAACATATGCATTACCTTATATACTTATTTTTATGGTGATAACAATTAAAATCTACTTTCTGAACAATTTTCAAGTATACAGTATATTGGTATTAATTGTGGTCACCATAAATCTCTGACTTATTTCTCCTAACTAAAATTTTGTCTCATGACCCACATCTACCCAGTCCCTCCAGTCCCAGTCTCTAGCAACTATCATTCTACTCTCTGCTACTTTGAGTCTGATTTTTTTAATGCTCCACATGTAAGTGAGATGGTGAGATATCTTTCTGTGCCTGTCTTATTTCACTTAGCATAGTGCCATCTAGGTTCACCCATGTTGTCACACCTCACAGAATTTCTTTCTTATTTTCTATTACAGCTTTCTCTTTTTTTTGAAATTTAAAAAATGTGTCTAACGTATTAACAGATGCTTTGACATAATGGAAGGAAAACTATAAATGTAAACACAAGGTAATAGGAATCAACCAAATTGAAGCACAGAGGGGAAAAAAAGGATTTAAAATAAAGTCATCAAGTAATTGCCACGTTCAAGACCTGTGCGACACTTTTGGAGGATCTAATATATGTATAATTGAAGTTTCACAAAGACAAGACAGCTTTCAACCACCTTTCCCAACTTCTTAGACTAGAAAGTAATATAGTGTCTAGTACAAAATAAGGCACTAAAAAAAATCTGTGTTAAATAAATGAATGAACATAATAGGCATTAAATAAATATTTATTGTATTGTTAGTGCTGGATACATTACTTCACATACAGTACATGCTTAATAAATACTGAATGAATAAACATAAAAAGGATGACAATTAAATGAAGCATCAAAATATTGAGGGTCACTTCACACAGCCTTGACCAAACAGAGTCAGTAGGATTCAAGTAGGTATTTTAAATGTGCTAAACTAAACTTTTATTTAATCATAGCTCTAATAAGAAATGAAAATCTAGCTGGAAAGATTCCTGCTATCTATTCTATGTCACTGTTTCATCTGACTCAAGTTGACTATGCTAAGTCTCTATCAAAACTTTAGCTTTGTCTTTCTAGAAGTCATCTGGGCTTATGTAAAATTTCACTTTGGTTGGGGAAATAAGGTATGGTATGAGACTGTTAAAAAGGGTGAGGTTAATTTACCAGTTAGCTGAATGTACCAAACAATAATACAAAATCAAACACCATGCAGACTCTCATGTATTTTTATAAAGAAAAAAAAGAAAACCAGAAAGAATTATTGTATTGAGGAGAGTTCTTTTGGAATAAACATACATATTAGAGAGAACTTGCTTTGTCATTAAGCAAATTCATGACCTAAACAATTCATTCTTTTTCTTTAGCATTGACTTGAGGAACTGAAAATAGAGCTAATTACCATCTCATGGTTATCTCAAAGAACAAGTATAAAAACAGTCCTTCCTGCTACGTAGCCTCCTGCCATGAGTTTTGCACATACCTCTATTACAGCAATGCCATGTTATTAGTTAATTAACCTTCATACTTACAGTGGGATGGGGCCTTAATTAACATTCTATTCACAATGTCAAACACAGTATGCAAAATTTTACTGAAATTACATGTTTTTCTTTTGAGCTCTAATGGCTTAGCAAACATGCACATGCTATCAAATAGTATTAACCTTCCTTCTTACTTTTCTTTGCCCTCTTCATCTGTTTATGTGCATTCATGTGGCATCATTTTCTTGTTTTAATACAGCTTTGCTCCCATCCTCCTTTTGTATATTTCCATGTTTTATAGGCCTAATAGCACAATTATAGACATTGTTTTATTCAGTTATTTTAAACATAAGAAAAGAAAGGAGAAGATGCAGGGGGCCAGCCCCTGCAGGTTTCAGGGGTCCCTGGAAAGATGGGGCAGCATCGGCAATTCGAGGGATAGATATGAAGAAGAGAAAGAAAGAGAGAAAGAAAGAAAGAAAGAGGCTGGCCTCCTGTCTAGTGCAGAAGTCGTTTAGGTTTCCATGCTCCTTTCATCCTAAATTTTCACAGGTTAGATCACAAGATTTTCACGTGAACACAAAGCCAGGCAGAAGAGGGGCACCCCCCACCTACCAGGTATTTCCTCAGGCATGAAGAAGAACAAACCCAAGATTGTCTTACTCTTCCTCATGCTTGGTTAATGTTCCTCAAAAGCAATCTTTCCCTGATGTCACAATGTTTCTAATAATCAATAGCTTTAAAATCCCTTACACACACAATACCTTATGCAATGACTAACATCGTAATAACTTTCTTATTCTATACTAATTAACACCAACCCCAGCTACTATGCTAAAGTTTCAACTGTATGGTTACTATGACAACTCTTAACAAATATAGCTTAGACTGATTCCTAAGGAATGTGGCCCAGTCCAAAGATCTTCAACACAGCAGTCTATTCTGTGAAAGCAAATACCCTAAATAATCACTAACCTAAGACTTAGACACTATAATATTAAAACTGCCTAT
>CAUYQG010132027.1:0-13222 GCA_963574415.1 Tarsius wallacei
TAAGTAGCTGGAACCACAGGCACATGCTATCACACCTGGTCAATTTTTTTAAAAAATTTATTGTAGAGACAAGGTCTCGCCATGTTGTTCAAGCTGTTCTTGAACCCCTGAGCTCAGGCAATCCTCTGGCCTCCGTCTCCCAAAGTGCTGGGATTACAGGCTTGAGCCGCCCAGCCCGGCCAACGCCCCTCTTTTATAGGTAGAAAAAATGAGGGTCAGAGACATTAAGGCCAAGGCCAGGAGACTCACAGCAAGTGGGGCCAGGCTATTAACGCTGCCTGTCAGCTCCTAGGCCCCCACATTCATACACTGCAGGCAGCTTCCAGTGTGGGGCTGACATGGGTTGCCTGGGCACGGGGCTTCCTGAAGTTCGCATTCCTCCTAACACTGGCTCTGGCAGCCCAGGGCAGCTGTGTCTGCAAGCTCCAAGCTGAGGACGACTTCCTTTGGCTCTTGGGGGCTAGCCTGTGGGTGCGAGTGGCCCCTGCAAACTTTTGATGGGTTCATGTCTGAAACTGCAGTGAACACCTTCTGCAGCTTGTCCCACAAGATTAATTTCCAGTGCATAGATTAATGGAAGTGCATGTTTAGGTGTTCTGGAAATATTTTCTAGCTGGGCACCATGGCTCATGCCTATAATCCCAGCACTTTGGGAGGCCGAGGCAGAAGGATCACTTAAGCCTGGGAATTTGAGACCGGCCTCCATTTTTACAAAAGAGACTCCATTTTTACAAAACATTTAAAAATTAGCCAAGCATGGTGGCATGTGCCTGTAGTCCTAGCTACTTCGGAGGCTGAGATGAGAGGATCACCTGAGCCCAGGACTCCAAGGCTGCAGTGAGCTATGATCACATCATTACTTTCCAGCCTGAGTGGCATAGTGAGACTCTGTCTCTAAAAAAAGAAAGAAAGAAAAAAAAATAGTTTCTCTATTAGTTCACTCAAGAACTGATTACTACCCATCAGGCTCGTGGAGACATAGCATGAGTTAGGAAGAGTTTTGGGGTGAAAGACCTCACCAGCGTGAGGCAGCCTTCGCAGCCCCAACTGGGGGCTTACCAGGGCCCGAGCCTTCCTAAGTGGTTCAGAACCAGTGCACAGATAGTCCCTGCTGTGTGCATACTGCCTCTCCTGGCTGGCATGCTTACCTCATTCTGCACCCATGCTCTCCTTAGGTGAGATTCAATTTTCCATTCTGCCTTGGCCAATTAACATGAATTCCACCATGGGCAAACTGTCAATCTCTCTAATCCATTTCCAGATCAATAAAATGGGCCATGACTTTCCTCGCTGACCTCATAGAGGTACCATTGGGTCAATTGTGATAACAAGGCGTGGGGTGTCATGGTGGCAGGTGCCAGGGCTTCAGTGTTCCCAGGATTTTGGCATATGCAGTTTCATTCATTCATTAGGCAATTACATATGCAACACGCCGGGTGAAAAGAGTGCTCTGAAGGCAAGTAGAGCAGGACGGGTTGGGAGGGTAATGAGGTAAAAGAGAAGGGACTTTGAATGCTCTTCCCACCTTTATCAATCAGGCGAACTCCTATTCATCCTTCAAGAGCTTGTCCAAATGTCGCCTCCTCCTTCTGCCTTCAGGGAGCAATGTGGATTATTTGGAAGCTCTCACCAAGCGTCTTTCTGGGGGTGAGCTCTCTGCATCCCCAGTCAGCGCTTGGGGGGCCCCTGGTGAAGGAGAAAGGTAAACACACGTCCGCACACCTTTAACTGTCACCCCTGCTTGGGCTCTGCGGCTGTGGCCGTCTCCCTTGGGCACTTCTGTCCTGCTTGCAGGGAGCTGCCCCTCAGATTCAGCCATTGTCTTCAGGGCACGTCTTGAAGTGATTTTCATATACACATCGATAGACATTTTTTAAAAGAAATTAAATTAAAAGTCCTTCCTCACCCCGTTCCCCTGCTCTACAAATTAAATTGCTTTGACTCTTCTTATTCTCTGCCAGACCTTGGAAGCACATTTTGCATTGTGTGTCACGGTGAGGCGAGATCCCCCCTTTTGGTCAGGCTGGGAGGATGAGGAGGGGCAGGGGGGCTGGGGGTGGGGGGGACAGGGTACCCCATCTGAAGCAAACTGGGCAGCCACGTCGTGGCCTGAAACTGAGCCTGCTGGTGCAAGTGACGAGTTGGGGGTGAGAGAACAGGCCTCGCCATGAGTGACAGCTTCTCGTGGGTTAAACCCTCCACTGCCTTCCCTTGATCCCCCTCCCACTAAAGTCCAGTCACGGCCCAGGCTCCTGGGACGGGGAGGTGGCTTTAAGACCGGGAAACATAGCCTGCAGGCATCGTGTTACTGCTTGATAAGGTTAGATAGGTCCTTGGCCGAGTCCAGCACAGCTTAGGACTTGCAGTGGGGAAGCTGTCCACATGCCTGACAAATGCCTCAGAAATGAAACTAATAATGCGTGGACTTGTCATGGCAGCGAGCGTCCTTCCCACATGCTGTGTTTGAGTTGTGGATGGGGGTCAAGAAGAAAGGGTGTCCCTGTATAGGAAGGGGAGGAAGCAGGGTGAACTTGGCTTCAAAGTCACTTCTAGAAGAGCGTGGGGCATTGATTCTATACCCTGTGACCTCAGAGCACCATTTATGTACTTTTGGGAGAACTTGAAATGTATTGGAGTGTCAGACCAAAGCTGAGAACCTCATCCCTAGGAAAAAACAAACAAAATACACATAGGCTTGCCACATATGCATGCGTGGGGTCTCCAAGGGTCCATAGACCCCAGGCCAAGAAGCTTTGATGTGAGGTGTGGGGAGGCTTTCTGACCTGAGAAGAAGTTCTAGGAGGCTGCAGAAGTGATGCTGGCGGGTATCTCAGGGCTGTCGAGGGAGAGCAGCTCAGTCTCCCGTGGCATCGTGGTCTGGAGGCTCCGTTGGTAACCAGACCCTGGGATAGAGGCCCTGGCTGTCCCCTACCCTGGGTCAGTCATCTTCTGTGAATCCCAGCCAGGGCAGGAGAAGCACAGTCCCCTGAGGAGCTTGGCTGGGGTGGGTGCTGCAGGGCCAGGGTCCTTGAGAGCAGCCTTCATGACTGTTCTGGTGGGAGGGGACACACCCCTTGGCTCCTACAAGTGAAGGAAGAATAGGAGGAAGCTGCTGGGTGGGCTACGGGCTGGGTGTCTAAAGAGCCAGGCACTTCTGGCAGTCAAAGGAGAGTCAGGGGGCCCCCACATCACCCCTCTCTGTGGCTCAGAGGTTGGACATGACCAGCACCCACCAAGGATCTCCTCTGGGGCCGGCAGGGCCTGTCCACTTCACTCTGCTGGTATGACTGGGAAACAGGGAGCACCCATCCCCCTGCTCCCTCCCTGAGGCCCCAAGGCCCGCGGGGACTCCAGGTGTCCCTGGCACTTTGGACTCTGGCCTCGCCCCACAGTGAGAGGGGCCACAGTGTGGCTCCACCCTCTCATCGTCCCCCTCCCCCTTCACAGCCACTGAACCAGTCATTGAAGGCCAAGGGCATGCTTTCACTCAAGAACTTGGGTGGCTAAGACCCTGGGGCAGGTCTTAGGAGGCTCCTGGCATCCGTGGAGTACCTCCCCCTCCTCCCAGTCCCGCATCCACCCCAGCCCTAAGCACTCCTGAGAGGGCTGTCTTTCGAGGTGTCAAAAGGGACCTCCCCCAGGCCTTGTGCTTTGATGATACTCCCAGGCACCTGGGAGCCAGAGAGTTGCAGAGCCCAAAGCCCAGGGCATCCTCAGTAGCAGTTTTCTAGGCCCTCTGAGTCTCCAGGGCTCTTGGCCTGGTGGGGCGTGGGGCCAGCAAGGAGCAAGTTGGCAGGGGGAGGCATCGATTCCTGTCCCAGCATCTATGACCAGCGGGAGCGTCTCTCCCAAAACTGCCGACCTGGGGTTTCCAGCTCACAGCCCATTATTGCTGAATGACGGAATCGATTCCATGGATACTATTTGGTAGCTAAAGCAGAGGGGGCCTGGACCGAGCTGAGCAAGGCCCAATTTACATGGAGATCGTTTAAAAGATTAACTTTAGTGAAAGCTTCGAGGTTTGGTAAATCCATAATTAATCAGCCTGGCTCAGAGCTTCTGTAATTGGGGGCTGGTGACAAGTCTGCAAAAAAGCAGGGAGCGGGGTTGGGGGAAGGTAGAGAAAACTCCTTCACTCACCACAGCTGGGGAGGAGAGACCCGGGATCTGGACACGTGGGAGATGTGAATTGGATCATTTTTGTGCTTAGTTTCAGCGTATTCGCTTGCATGTGACTTATGCATAAGGGCTTTCGTAGAATTGCAAAATCAGAGTTAAAAAGACCTGAGCGGTCATCCTCCTGGGAGGCAGGTTGAGATTAAATTTGGTCCTTAAATCTGGCCTGTGTTTTTAGTAATTTATCAGGGCACCAGTAAGGCCTGTCTGCTCAGCGGTGGCATTTCGAATCGTGTTTTCCTTACTCAACATTCTCAGGTGTCGTACCCTCTTAAGCTGTCCTAGATGAATCTTCTGGAAGCAGGGCAGCGACTTCGAGGCCTGAAGAGGTGGCCTTGCCATCCTCAAGGACAAGAGAGGGCTCTGGCAGGTGGGGGTGGGGTGAGCAGGAGGTGTCTGAGCTGAGAAGAGTTGTTTATTACCACGCTGAAAATGCGCTCGGCCATCCTTGATAAAAAATTAATACCAGGACGGAGCCGACCTTTTGGCTGCTTCCTAAGTGGCCCACAAATGTCAGAAAAACTCTGTTCCTATTTGTGCATTGTGAATTCCAGCACATTTAGTCACTAATCTTAAGAGATTAATGCTCAGCTGTGTGGGCTTGGGGAACATGGATGCAATATTTATAAGTTGATTGCCAGCGATCCAAACTCGGCGTTTCTGCAGGAATGGGTTCAGAAAGACCTTCTGAAGCACGCGCCGACGGCTGTTCCTGCAGCCATTCCCGGCAGCAGGAAGGTCTGCAGAGTCGCAATTGGAATGTGAAGATTTAGTACGGGGCTACACAATAATTTGCTCTAAGCTGTATAAATAGTATTTTATTCGGGAGCTCATTGAAAGGAAGTTTTGAAGGTCAAATCCTGCCCCACATTGAGTGCCTATGTATTTAATTTTCAATCTCTAGTCTCTTTGTTAATCCTGAGTGGCTGGGCTTCAGAAATATTTTTAGAGATGGGAAATTGAATGTCAATTGGAGAAAGTCTTCCCCTGGGGTTGCCAACCCTGCCCTCTGCGCACATTCCCCAGGCTGGGGACGGAGTGTGGTCCCAGCTGACCCTTTGGGGGACAGTGGGTTGCTGCTGACCCCTTGGCCCCTTGGGCACTTCAGGTCTCTGGGATCAGCCCTCAGGTATAGTGAGCTCAGGGTTCTAGAGTGTTCTCAGCCACCTGATTGCTCAGTCCTTCCTTTTGAGGCTACACTTCTTGGCTCCTTGGGGTTTATGGAGGTGAACTAGCAGCTCAAGAATGGGCCCTAAGCAGACAAGGGATGTGGCAAGACTTGCTGTGACCCACCCCCACCCCCATACAGCCTTCCAGCTCACCGAGGAAGGCAGGCAGGAAACAGTCAACACTGGTGTCCATGTCTTTAGAACCTATCGTGTCTCTGGAAGGTTCTGGCCGGCGTGTAGAAGTGCTATCTGGAAGGAGGGCAGGGCCAGGGAGGCCACTGGCATCTGTCAGACCCTGGAGAGCTGTGGGGACATCAGTGCTGTTGGGAAGGACAGACTGGAGCAGGGCCCCTGGTCAGGGGTCAGGGCAGCCTGGCAAGGAGTGTCAACTCCTTGTCAGACTATCAGAGCCTGTAGTCTCTGTGTTTGGTTCCTCAGCTAGCCCCAGTGCCTGGCACATTGTAGGCACTTAGTGGATGTCTATTTGATGGAATTTTCTCTGATGATGCTGACAGTGATGGCATAAGGCATCTCAGCCCGTGATATGTGTGCATACACATACACACGCATATCATGGGCTGAGATGATAGACCCAGTGCAGGCCTCTAAGGGAGAAGATTCCTCCCCATCCTGAGCTTTGTTAGAGTGCTTTCAGTTTTCATGAGAGGCTCTTCCATGTTGTCGGGATTTTGGAGCCACAATGACCTGGGTTCCAATTTGAGCTCCACCACCTATGTCCTCAAGTAAACTTGAAACCTCTCCAAACATAGGTTTTCGTATTGGATAAACGTAAGTGAAGCTCTTGTGGTTTTTGTGACATTGAAATGTAGTAATTTATTTCAAGCAGAGTACACAGCACATTCTGAACATTCAATATATGGAGACTATTAGCATGGTGATGATGCTATGATGATGATGATGGTGACAAGGATGGAGACAATGATGGGTTTAATGGTGGTGATGGTGGTGAGGATATTGACGATGAGGGTGATGCTAGTACAATGACATGGATGATGGTGATGATGCCGATTGTGGTGGTGATGATGACGGCGGTAGTGGTGATAACAGTGGTAGTGCTGTTGATGGTGATGATGTCAGTAGTGGTGATAACATGGATGGTGGTGATAATGATGGTGATGATAGTGATGATGACATGGATGATGGTGATTATGGTGGTGATGAGGCTGATTGTAATGGCCATGATGATGTGCTGGTGATGGTGGTGATGATGATGTCATTAGTGGTGATAGTGGTGATAATATGGATGATGATGATGATGGTGATGATGGTGATGATAGTGATGATAGCATGGATGATGGTGATTATGGTGGTGATGATGATGTGGATGGTGATGATGATGGTGATGATGATGGTTGTGATTATGGTACTGATGATGATGATGGTGGTGGCGATTATGGTGCCAATGACTGATGATGGCGGTGGTGATGATAGTGATGATGACATGGGTGATGGTGATTATGGGGGTGATGGTGATGGTGGTGAATCTGCTGCTGCTGCTGATGGGGATGATGAGGATGGTGGTGAAGATGATGGTGATGAGGATGTTGGTATGTTCCTGTCATTTTGAGGTTCGGTGAGGCTCACTGCCTTCAGGTCTTGGCAAGCTTCTCTGATATTTGGCAGGGCCAGGCCCTGATCAAGCACATCATCCCCTGTCCCTCCCCTCCCATCCTCTGTGTGTTCGCCCACAGGGAAACCTGCTCTGGAAGCCTCCTTTTCTTCCCCATGGGCCAGTAAAAGCACCAAGTAAATTCTTTGCTAAATCCCGGCACTTCCAGAGCCCACCCTGTTTCTATTAGAGTTTCACGCATCCCTTTGACATATTTTTATTGTCAGGTTAGAAGAAAATATTCCACTCGTTTGCAACATTCTCATTATATTCCCTTTATAACAATTTCTAAAAGAGAATAAATATAAAATATTTCTCTGTATTGTGGCAATATTTCAGCCTGACTTTAATATGCTGCATAGTTTTCCAACTCACAATTCTTCTAACCTTGTGATGACAGTTAAGAAATCTTCAGGCCTGAGAAAACACGTGGATCAATGAGTTAGTGGAAGCGCAGGACACTTTATGGGGATTCAGGGAGAGCAGATATCTGCAGACTCAGAGATGCCTTCTCAGCCTTTTGGGAGTAAAGCAGTCCAGCAGCCCAAAGTCTCCTTCCCCTGGGCCATCTCTGAAAACTCAGAGATGCCTCCTTCGGGGCCAATCAGCCCAGTCCCAGTGGAGCCTGCCCAGGAAGCCTGGTCTGGAAGGGTGAATGTGGGAGCCCTTGACCACAGCCTCTGACTTGGGTTGGTTGCCTCCAGGTGGCCCTGACGGCTGACGCTACCTCCAAGGACCACGTCACCTGGACATACAGATTTCTAGTTTCCACCCTAGAGTATGACCACTCCTGCAGTGCCATCAGCCTCAGGCCTGTGGTGGGAGCCCTGCCTGCTGGAAAGGAAGACCACCCTGCAACACACTCAGCTCCATATTGAGCAGATGGAGGCAGGGGACATTATCACCTGCTTTTCCTGAATGGACGGCCACATCTTCCCGAGTAGACGGTCACGTTGGGCTGGGTGCGAGCAGTTAAGCCTGCTGGTGGACTGTACATCCTCCTGCCATGGTACCTCTCAAGCAGACCTCAGCCCATCTGCAGATCAGGAGGCTTTAGGTGAACTCCTGCCCCTGTCTTCCCCTCCCTGCCCAATATGCCCTTCCCTGGAACTGCCCTAGCCTCTCCTAATCTCTGAGACCCACCTCTGTAAGCCCGGTCCAATACCTAAGCCGCCAGAGACACCCTCTCCTCCTCCTCTCCAGCCCTGAGCTCCCAAAGCCCTGAGTCATCTGCTTGGGGCCCTAACCACCTGTAGTCTGAGTGCTCTTCATCCTATAGACACTAAGAACCCAAAGGCAGCGACTGTGTGTTGGCCACTCACCCTCTGCAATGGCGGATGGTAGACAGTGGGCATGGAGTGGGCATTTGGGGGGTTTGCTGGTGGAGATGGTGCCAGGGGAACCTCGAACCCTGAATCAAGCAGCCAAAGGCAGCCCTGGGTCTCAGGGAGTTCTAGAGAACAAGACCTGACCCCGGAGAGATGACTTTACAGCCTTTGCAAAGTAGACTAAACACAGGGCTGATTGGAGTGAAGCCGAGGGACCCTGGGGAAGGTTGGAGCCCTGAAAACTGCTCTTTGTCATGCATGTGCTAGGTGTCAGGAATGTCCACACTCTCTGTCTTTTAACCTCACCCAGCCTTGGGAGCCAGACATAGCATCCCCATTCTACAGACAAGAAACAGGTCTGGAGAGGGAAAGGCACCATTCCCAAGGTCAGACAGCCAGGAAGTATTGATGTCAGGATTTGAACCCAGATCTAAATACAAATGGGCGTCCCAGGGAGTTCAGTACAGGAGAGATTTCTGTGGGTGTTTCACATGATCCAAAGGATTCACAGAAATGGGAGGAGCATGTCCCAGGAGCAGCAGGGGAGTCGAGCAGGGGAGATAGGCTGTGGGAGATAGGCTGGAGGTGGCTGATGACCTGAGAAGTCAGGGCTCTGTGGGGAGAGGAAGCCTCCTGGCGGGATCACAGCTGGGCCTGGCTGATGAGGGTCCAGGGCCAGTGCCCATCCTCCATGCAGGCCAAGGCCAAGAGCAGTGTTAGCCCTTGGCGCCATGGTGGTCCTTCCTGAGCATGGCCTTGGCCCTTGGAAAGGCAGCCGGCTCCTTCCCCTAAAGCAGCTGCCTCTCTGTTGTTTGAGCTCCACTCAGTCGGGCAAAATTTGCTGTCCCCGCTGTGGCCCCACAGCTCCTGTTATCTCTATCCAGGGCCCTTCTGCCTTTCAGCTTCGCTGGGAGAGGATTATTTATGGCCTTGTTTATTTCACTCTCTGCAGGCAATGCCCAGGCTGAGCCCCGCTGGGGAGACAGGTAGCAGGGAGCGGTAGCCAGACGGGCCCAGCTGGGGCCTGCCTCACTGATCATACAGGTTCTGCACCAGGGCCAACCCCAGGAGGATTCCCAGACCCTACAGGCCCCCAGGCTTGACACTCAGCTCCTCAGAAGGAAGCAGGCAGCCTCCCTCTGACCACTGAGCATGGGCTGCCCCCCACCCCGGTTCCCACAGTTGAGGGGTACTTGGTCCCTGTCGCCAGATCTGACAGACCCCAGGCTGCCTTCCTCCCGCCCGTCAAGGTCCCCAAGGGAAGAACTGCTTGGGAAACAGGCCAGACAAGGCTTGTGGCCGGTGATGAGTGTCAGAAAAGGAGAGGGGGCAGGAGGAAGGGCAGTCCTGTCCACCTCCTCCCGGAGGCCCTCCGTCCAGACTCCAGCAACCTGAGCAGGACCCTTGCCTCCTTGGCGGTCCAGGGCTGTGTGACACCCTCCTTCCCTTTGCCTGGCAGCCCGTCAAATGGGACTTTAGCGACTGGGGGGCTTTTGAAAGCCACATGGCTTGTGTGGTGGCCCACCCTTCACCTTTGAGATTCCCAGGGACCTTCCCAGCTGCTTTCTATTTCAGGGTCCCTCCAGGTGACGTTTCTCCCGGAGGTGCCCAGGCCCCAGCAAAGCGGAGCCATTGGTAACTCACGGATAGAAGAAAAAAAGAACGCGTTATTGACACAGGCAGCCACCTGGAGGAACCTCCAGAGTATATTGCTGAGTGAGAAAAGCCAGTCCCAAAAGGCTACACACTTTATGATTCCATTTAGATAATACTGTTGAAATGACAGAATTATAGAAATGGAGAACAGATTAGTGCCGCCAAGGGTTAAGAAGGAGGAGGCCAGGAAGGATGTGGGTGTGGCTAAAAAGGCAACAGGAGGGGTCCTGGCACTAGAATGTTCTGTGTCTCGACTGTCCCGGCATCAACCTCCAGGATGTGCAGGAGAGAGAGACTCTGGTCCAGGGCAGCGGGCATCCCGCTCTCGGCCCTGCCCCGCTCTCAGCCCTGCCCCGCTTTCGGCCCAGGTCAGTGGTGTGAACCTGCCTTCCTCAAGAGCAGGGAGTCCTGGTGGACCGGAAAGCATCAAGGTTCCCGCCTCCGCCTTGGGCTCCACTGCTGCCCACCCTCTCCCTGCACCCCTTGTGCCTCCCCATGCCCCTTCCTCTTGGGAGGCCCCTCCCCAGTGTCCCTGCTTCCAGCTCTGTCTCTCCTTTCCTTGCCAAACTTGCTCTCAGAAAAGTGGAGGCTGGCACTTTATACCTCTGAGCATTTGCAGATCTCTCCGCTCTATCCCTGGGATCAGCCCATGGTGGCAACCACAACCTTGTCCTGTTCAAGGGCCCGCGGGATGCAAGGGCCCCAGGGAGCAGGGCGAGGAAGACAGACCACCCAGCCTCTGACACCCTGCCCAGAATCTGCCTTCTGGTCTCTCTGGGGCAGATGTGATGTGCCGCCCTACTGGGCAGTTCATAAGCTGGCCATCCCCAGGGGGTTGGGAAGAGAGCACCATACATTCATTTAGCAAATGCCCCCTGGGTTCTCCACTCCCCACCCCCACTACATTCTAGGGCCTGTCCTAGGCACTGGGTGCTCTAAACTGAATCTGGCATCATCTGACATCTGACATGTCCCCGTCCATTTGTGCGGCTGTAATAAAATTCCTGAGACTCGATAACTTATGGAGAACAGAAATGTATTAATATTTATCCCAGTTCTGGAGGTTGAGATGTCCAAGATCAAGGTCCAAACATCTCATCTGGTGGGGGCCTTCTTGCGGCTTCCTCGCATGGCAGAGGGCAGAAAGCAAGCTAGCTGAACGCTGTGTGGCATCTCTTTCATGAGGGCCCTGATCCTGTTCACAAGGGAGGAGCCCTCAGGGACTAGCCACCTCTTAGACCCCTCCCTCCCGCCCCACTGTCGCATTAACAGTAATTCGAGCCATAGCAGTGTGCCTGCACCCTCTATGCCCACAACCCGGTGATGACTTCAGGCCCCAAGCCTCCTCAGTCAGGCATGAACTCAGGCCAGGATCCCAGCACTCTAAAGCCTAGAATTCCAGAGCTCCATAATTCCAAATTGGGGACTCCATTTCCTCCCCCACAGGACCCCCATCCCAGCTGGGGTTCTTGCCCTGCTGCTATCCTTGTTTGGAAACAGAACCTTCTGGTTTTCCAAATGGTCGTGCCATTGCCTGAGGAAAGCGCCCAGCAGTGGGCTCTACTTGTTTGAGGCTCTCAGCCCAGGGCGGCACGGGGGTAGCTGGTCCCTGCCCTTGGGGATGCATCGTCACAGTGGTGTAGGGACTGGCCTATCTGAGTCAGGGCAGTCCATGCAGGGAGCCCTCCCTGTGACCTGCATCGTGGAGAGGCAGCCCAACTCCTGCTGCACCCTTGCCTTCTGTGAAGGCCTACACAGCACTAGGGTCTTGGTGTCTGAACTGGGGTCCTACCTGTGCTGGATCCTGCAGAAGATTCTTTCTCAGCTACAAGAGGTGTCTCAGTAGCAGAGGAGGGAGCTGGGAAGCTCCCTGTGCCACCACTCTGCGCCTGCAGCAGAGAACCACCCCAATTTGCAAGCAGGAGCGGGAGGCCCTGGGCTTTCTCAGCCCATTATTTATCGAGTAGACTCTCAGTCCCTGTGGCAGCTCGAGCCACAGCCTGATATGAATACTGATTGCAGAAATGCCTCTCCCCTCGTCCTCCAGGCCTGGGCTGCCAGGGGGCTCTCTGAGCAGTCTGGGAGGTGAGAGGGGCCAGCAGCGGGGAGAAGACGTGGGCAGAAGGAGAGGGTGTTTGAAGTCTGGAAGTATCCAGAGGCTCCGAGTCCCTGTCACCGGGCCCAGATGCAGCCCTGGCTTCCCAGTGACTCTGGCACAGAGTCATTGAGAGTCCCTTCCTGGGACCACCTGGAGGGATGCGCCCTCGTGTCTTGGACAAGTGCTGAGGTTCTATCTCATGGGTCTAGCAGAGCCTCCAGGCCTCCCTCTGCCTGCAGATCACAGGGTTTGTGGGATCCCAGGGTGGGAGGAGCAGGTTGAGGCTGAAGAAGGCTCCCTTTCAGCCAGGATCCCAGCCCCTCACCGCCAAAGGAACTCAAGTAGTTGACGGCTGATTCCTGGGCTGTGGCATCTGAAAGAGTTAGTTACCTCCAGTGCTATTTCCTTTAGATTCTATTTATTTATTCATTCATTCAGTCAGTCAGTCAGTCAGTCATTTATTTGAGACAGGTCTTACTCTATCACCCAGGCTGGAGTGCAGTGGCAGGATCATAGCTCACTGCAGCCTCAAGCGCCTGGGCTCAAGACCAGGTCTCAGCCTCCCAAGCGGCTGGGACTACAGGTGTGTGCTACCACATCTGCCTAATTTTAGATTCTGTTTCTTATTAACTTGCAACCCCCATCTTTGTACCCTAGGATTGGTACTGGGGCTGGGTCCTTTGGGGCAGGTAGGAAAGTGGGACTTGGGCTGTGGTCAGGAGCTGAGGGCCCTGTGGTCCAAGAATGGGACAAGAGAGGAGGTCGAGGCTGGAGGCCTGGGTGCTGGGCACAGCAGCAGGACTGATTCTGACTTATGGGCAAAGCCTGCATCTGGCAGGGAAGTGACAGGGCTCGTCTGCATCGTAGGGAGCTTTCTCCAAGCCCTCAGGATCTCTTCCTCTCTGGGCACATCCGGCAGACTCAGCCAGGTGGGACAAGAGCAGAAAGGGGAGACACACAGCTGCTGCAAGTCGAGGCGGCTGCACAGGCAGAGGGAGGCCCAGCAGAGGCCCCTCCAGGCCTCATCCTCCTGGTAGGCTGCTGGACGCCTAAGGTGGGTCTCTGGCATCCAACCAGCTGGCCTGGGCCCTCTTTGGCCTACAGGTTCTGGATAGTGTCTCACAAAAGCCATACCAGGTGGCTTAAACAGCAGAGATGTGTTCTC
>CAUYQG010132039.1:0-16511 GCA_963574415.1 Tarsius wallacei
GCCACATCAATCACTCGACATTTATCGAGTGCTACCCCGTGCTGTTTTCCCAGAATCTTCTGACACTTGTGCTTCAGTCCCAGTTCTTGCACAGGCCCTTCTAAAGGTGTGGCCCTGTGTTTATTTCCATCCTGCATTTTAAAGATAGCTCCCCAGTACATTGGCCTCAAGCTCCAAAGCCTGGGTCCTCTCCTGCTTAGACCCATTGTGAGCTAGTCCTAGGGATTGAGAGGGTGAGACTGGTGACCTTGGAGGGCACCTGTGGGCCTGGAAGAAGACACTTCGGTTGCACAGGTCTGAGTTGTGCCATCAAAAGTATGAGACTGAGTTGGTGACCTGAGGATTCTGTGAGATGAGAGACCTGCCTGGACACAAGGCACGAGAAGCAATTCAGGAGGGTGTCCATGGTGTTTGATGAATGGTGACTCAGAGGAGTAAGTTGGGGTGTGGGTGGGGAGGAGCAGGTTGCAGCCAGTACCTGGTAGCCTGTCTGCTCCTCACTCCAGTGGACAGGAAAGAGTGTGGCTGGCTGTGCTCTGAGCTGAGGGCTGGGAGCTGGTGGAAATGCCTTGTGAATGGACAGGCCCTCACCTAAGAAGCAAGACAAAGGCCTGATCCTTACATAAGAGTGAGCAGAACAGATGAGTGGGTGTGGAGATGACACACCTTCTACACTTTCCCTAGGGCAGTGTTTCTCAGCTGTGTGCTCTAGGTATAGGCACTGTCATCCTGGGCCCATTTCTGTGGGCCAGGCTGTAGGACTTTCAAAGATTCCAAGACAATCTAATGTAGAGTCATGGCAGAGATCCATGGCTGTGGAGAGTGTGTCCGTTCCTGAAGGAATAAGCCAGGTGTTAGTAGTTAAGGGGAAGAGCATGGGCATGAATTTACCCTAAGACAGAAGAAATAAGACCTGTTTTTCCTTAGATCAGTAGGGTGACCATAGTTAATGTTAGTCAGTTGTACATTTCAGAATAGCTGAAGAGTATAATTTGAATGTTTCTAGCATAAAGAAGATAAATATTAAAGATGATGACTTTCCAGTTATCCCAGTTTGATTATATGAATGTATCAAATTATTTCATGTCCCCTGAAAATATATATCTAGTATTTATCAGTAAAAAATAAATAAACAGAATAGATGACAATGTGCAAAAGGCCTTGGCCCCTGAGAAGGGGAAGACAGGTAAGGGTCCAAGCCTGCAAGCTTGGGTCAGCTTTTTGTGCTGCCCCAACCACTAGCTAGGAGGGGGTCTGGTGGTTGGTGTCCATTCACCTGGGCTAAGGCCTGCCCTACCCTGGGGCTACCGTGCTCCCTCTAGACCTGGGGGTGGGGAGGGGAAGGGGTGCATGACTACATTGATGGTTTAGAGGGTGTGGGTTGACTTTCAGAAGTGCAACTCAGCATCAGCTCTAGTCTGAGCATTGCTGCTGTGTTCATGCTCCATCACTGCCCTTCTCGCAGTTGTCTGTCCATGCACCTCCCTTGTAAAGATATTTGGGTTGCGCATGGGCCTTTTACGATGTGAATAGTGGGACTGCTTTCATTTTACTCCTTTCATGGCAGATTATATGAGGTGCTCAACCTTGATCCAAGACAAGTCCTGATTGCAGAACTGATATTCACAAACATCGGAGGAGCTGCCACTGCCATTGGGGACCCACCAAATGTCATTATTGTTTCCAACCAGGAGTTGAGGAAGATGGTATGTACCAGTGTACTAGAGTTGCTTCCAATAAAAGCAGACCTCAACTTACTTAATGCTCTATCCAACATGGACTCCTTTGTCAAGATCCCTTATGTCACCTCTTCATAGTGATTGCTATTGGTCATCTCAAGAGTAGGATGTTAGGTGACTGATTCTCCAGTTAAGAGTTAACTGACTTGAATTGACTTCATTCTCATTCCGATAATTTTTAAAAGAAATGATTGTATAACATCATATATTCTGTCATAGTATATTAATTATATTAATAGAAACTGAGATTTCTTTCAAGTAATATTAAGAACAAAATGACCTGTCCCCTCTCACTGGAGATATGAGATTCTCTTCTCAACTATAGTACACAAATTTACTGATGAAAATCTTAAAACTTATTTTTTTAAGGATCAGAAAATGAATGTCTTTAGAACTTCTTTGAAAGTTCCTATAAATATTAACACATAATTTATTTATACTATAATAAATAAAAAGTATTAGAGGTGAAAATGATATTCTACATATCTTAAAGGGTTAAAGTGAGAACTGTATCATTAGTTTGCATTTATTATGCTTTGGTCATTAGAATTTTCTAACTCCCTTCTCTGAGGTGTCAGTGAAAATGCTTCCACATTGGTGTTATTTACTGTAGATGATATGCTTATGTGTGTATGTGTCTGTGAAGTGTCTGTGTGTTTGTGCATGAAAGTTGTCTTCCATAAAAATATCGAAACCTTTGAGAATTCATGACTCTAAGGTGTCCATGGCCACTTCATGGAACCACCATGTTCTAGAGATTCTGAATGTAACTTGAATGCTTTGGTGAAATTTTACATTTCCTGATTACCTTGGGAAACTACCTGGGAATATTTCCCTTGTCTTACTGTGTGAGTTGAGTTGTTATGCAGCCATGAACATGTCACCCTAGAGCACATCAGATGGTAACAGAGCCGGTGACCTGTTCTAGGGACACCTGTCTCCCAGAATGGACCTCATACATTTTTGAAAAAAACCCTGTATTATTATTTTTATTCTACAGTAGCATATTTATCATAGAAAACAGAAATTACACATATACACAAATATACAAATAAAAGCTGTCATAATCCCACCATCCATGGAGAAATCTTCTTGCTATTTTAATGAAAATAGTATCCCAGAATGTTTGTAAATGAATATATATGAATAAAAAGATAGTACAGCTTCAGCTTTTGGTGAAGATGGAGTAATAGGGCCTGTGTTCACCCTCTTGCCTATGACACTCAAACAAACACAAACAAAACAAACAAAAGGTAACGACAAAGCAAAACCAGATGAAATATATGTAACAATAGTAATAAAGACACTGAAAATAAGGCAAAAAAGGACAGTGAACTGGGAAAGAACTGAGACAAGCTCTTTGGTTGCTCCAGCCCACTGCCTTGAGAGAGCATTTAGGATGTGGTCAGAAAGAATAAATAAGCCAGGTGGAGTCCACTGGATCCCTGAATTGAGAGGATGAAATTGAGAATCTGGGGAGACCAAGGCAGCTAGAGTTTGCAAGACAGGGTCCCAGAGAGGACAGAGCTCACTGGAGAGATACCCAGAGATCTTAAGAGAGCCCCATTGATTATTCAGCGCAGAATGTTCAGATCAGATCAGAGCATGAATTCAAGAAAACTGCTTGAGACTAGGGGAAGAACAACCTAAAATTATTAAAGGGAAGAAAGTGCATGAAACATGCAGGGACAAGAAAAAATGGCTGTTCCTCCCAGGCAGACTGGAACTTCTTGGTTGATAGAGTACTCAGAAGTGTCTTACCTCAGTAGTGCGGGCAGTTATGTCTAAAACTGAACACTGCTCCAATTCTACCTAATGCATTGTAAAATCAAGACCTCAAAGAATTAAACTCTTTCTAATCAGTTTAACTACATCTCAGAACAAAACTCAAGAATATTTGTAGGAATACAAAAATATCTAACAACATATGGGGCAAAATTCAAAATGTCTGACTTTCTAGCAATAATTACCAGGCATGTGAAGAAGCAAAGAAATATAACCTAGGACAAGGAGAATATGAACCATTTGAAACCACTCTAGAATAGGTGCATATGACAAGATATAAAAAGTATTAGTGAGCTATGGGAAAATTTCAAGTGGCCTAGCATATATGTAATTCTAGTTTCTGAAGGAGACAAGGGGAATAGAAGAAAGACATCTGCAAAAAATGATCTTAAATTCCAACTTTTTAAATAGCATAAACCCACAGATTCAATAAATTCAATAAAGCCAGAGCACAAGAAGCATGAAGAATAGTACACTTAAGTTATGTCATGATCAAATTGTTTGAAAGCAAAGATAAGAGAAAATCAACAACAACAAAAAGACATGCCACATGCAAGGGAACAAAGATAAGAGTGACAATATATTTCGCTTCAGAAACAATGCAAATGTGAAGTTAGTGGAGCAACATCTTTAAAGTACTGAAAGAAAAGTTAACTCAGATTACCATACCCAGTGAAAATATATTTTTCTTATATGCAAAACTAGACTATTCCTGATATAGAAAAGCTAAAATAATTCATCAGTATCAGAATCACATGGTAAGACATACTAAGGAAATCCTTAAAGGCAGAAGGATGATGATACCAAATAGAAACCTGGATCTCCACAAGGGAATAAAGAGCACTGGGAAGTATAGCTACATAAGCAGCTTCACATAATTTTTTTTCTTATAACTTAAATCACTTCAAGAGATAATTGTTTAAACAGAATGATAATTTATTAAGTAGATTATAGCACATAAGTAAGATGTATGACAACAATAACACAAAGGCTGGAAGAGGAGAAATTATAGTATGTGAATGTAAGGTTCTTATACTACATGTAAATTGGAATAATATCACTTGAAAGTAATCCGTGACAAGTTAAAAATGTATATGATAAACCCTATAGCAATTAATAAAAGGAAAAAAAGAGTAAAGTAATAGCTAATGGCCAATGAAGAATCTAAAATGGAATCATAAATAATATTCACTTAATGTAATGAAATACAGGAAAAGGGGGAAGGGAACAAGGAAATGACAGACCAAATATAAACACCATAGCTTAACTTAGCCTACCTTAAATGTGCTCAGAACACTTACATTAGCCTACAGTCAGGTAAAAGCATCTAACACAAAGCCCATTTTCTAATAAAGTTTTTAATAACCCATTGCTATGATTTCACACCATTGTAAAGTTGAAACCATAGTAACTTGTTGAACCATAGTAACTTGGGGACTGTCTGTATAGTGTGCTCAAAAGACACACACTTAAAAATATAAAGATACAAATATGCTAAAAGTAAAGGAATGACAAAAGACAACAGAAGAAAGCTAGAGTGGCTTTATTAATTGGACAAAGTAGAGTGCAGAACAAAGACTATTACCAGGATCAAAGAACATTTCATAATAATAAATGAGTCAATTCATAAAGAAGACAAGCCGGGCTCAGTGGCTCAGCCTGTAATCCCGCGCCTTTGGGAGGCTGAGGTGAGTGGATTGCCTGAGCCCGGGGGTTCGAGACCTGCCGGGGCAACTTGGTGAGACCTCATCTCTATAAATAAAAAAAAACTTGCTGGGCGTGGTAACGCGCGCCTGTAATTCTGGCTACTCGGAAGGCTGAGGCGGAAGGATCGTGGAGACCAGCAGGTCGAGACTGCGGTGGCCGGGAGCGGCCACTGCACTCCAATCTGGGCGACAGTGAGACTCCAACTCAAAAAAAAAAAGAAGACATAATGATAACATTTATGCAACTAATGACAGAGCTTCAAAATGCATGAAACTTAAACTGATAGTACTGCAAGGATCAATAGTTAAATGTCAGTTATAGTTGAAGAGTTCAGTACATTTTTCACAATAATTGGTAGAACTAGTAGACAGAAAATCAGCAAGTTTATAGAAAACTTCATCATTATTACCTAACACATTCTAATGGACATTTATAGAAAACTCTATGCAGTCACAGAAGAATGCATATTTTTTCCAAGGGCACACAAAACATTGACCAAAATAGATTCTAAGTTATAAGACAAATCTCAATATGTATAAAAAGGGTCAAGTAATACAAAATATTTTCTCTGGCCACAGTTGTATTATATTAGTAATTAATAGTCAGGAAATTTGGAAAATTCTCAAATAGCTGGAAACAAAATAACACACGTATAAATAATCCAAGGGTCAAAGGAAGAAAATGAAATTGAGATTGGAAAGTATTTTTGTATTCGTCAGCTCAGGCTGCCAGAACAAAACACAATAAATGTGGTGGCTTAAACAACAGCAATTTATTTCTCACAGTTCTGGAGGTTGGGAAGTACAAGATTAAGGTACCATTGGACATTATTCCCTGGTGAGGGCCCTCTTCCGGGCTTGCATATGGACATCCTCTCACTGTGTTCTCATATGGCAGGGAAGTGGGGAGGAAAAGGAGGAGAAGAAGCTCTTTGGTGTCTCTTCTTATATGAGGGAATTAATTCCAGCATGTAGGCCTTTCCCTCTTGACCACATTGAAACCCAGTCACCTCCAACAGACCTCATCTCCAAATACCACAATTTGGGGGGATAGAGTTTTGACATAAAAATTTGGGGGGGGGGGCACAGTTAATTCCAGAGCAATTTTGAACTGAATTATAGTGAAAACGGAACATATCAAAATCTGTGGGAATTCTCTAAAGCAGGTGTCAGCAAACTTTTTTTAAAAGACTGTGTAGTTAATTTTGTAGGCTTATGTGCCAAGTGGTCTCCATTGTCGAGACTCAACTCTACTACTACTGCATGAAAGCAGCCACAGACAACTCATAAATGAAGGAACATGCCTGCAAGTGATACTTCAGGCGAGGGAAGTGGCTACTGTAATACATTTAGTGCTGGTCCCTGCTGTAAAGAAATGTTTAGGGGGGAATTTATACCACTAAACACCATATTACAAAAGAATTGTCTCAAATGCATGACCTCAGCTTTCATTCTAAGGAATTAGAAAAAATGAAAATTCAACTAAAAGTAAGCAGAAGAAAAAATATTATACAGTCCAAATTGACAAACAGAACAATAGAGAAAAATCAATGAAAGCAAAAGCTAGTTCTTTGACATAATAATATTGATAAACCTCTGGCCAAACTGTTGAGAAAAATAACACAGCAGACACAAATTACTAGTATCAAGAATAAGAGTGGTTACATCACTACAAAGCATACAGGCATTGAAAATATTCTTAGGAAATATTATGAACAACTCTATGTCCATAAATTTGACAACTTGTATTGAAATGAACACTTTTCTTGAAAGACTTGCTCTACTATAAACTTTACTTAAGAAGAAATAGATAACCCTAGTAGCCCTGTATCTATTAAATAAATTAAATTTGTTACTAAAAACCTTCCCACAAAGGGCAGGACAACATAAACAAACAAACAACTCAGGCTAAGATAGCTTCTTTGGTGAAATCTACCAAATATTTAAGGAAGAAATAATGTCATAACACTAATTCTATACAAAGCTTTATAGTAAATTGAAGAGACAATACATCCCAACTCATTCTATAAGGACCTGATATCTAAACCACACAAGAAAAGGAAATTACAAGCATATACTTCTTATGAACATAGATATTTTTAAAAATTAGCAAATCCAATTTAACAATATATAAAATAGGTAATACATTATAACCAAGTAGAATTGATCCAGGAATGAAACACAGGTATAATGTTTGAAATACCAATGAATGTAACTTACTATACTACCAAACTAAATGAGAAAACCATATGGTCATCTCAATAGATGAAAACAAAGGTTTGGTAAGAAGGTTTTTGAGTTATATACATAGAAGAGCTCAATAAATCACTTTGGCTTGAACCACTGCCTTTCAAGTGGGCGGGCCATCCCTAGAAAATTACACCGTGGGCCAGCAGTCCCTCAGCCACATCCCATAAATATAAGTCACTTAGGAAGCTAGCCATGTTCTGATCGAATGAGGGGGTCCTCTTTTGGCTGTTTTGTGTGCCTCAACACTTGGCCACTTAATCCATCCAATAAAGACAAGGTGGAAAATTAAGCAAATAATGGCTGAGTGAAGTCAATAACAAACTGTAGGAAGCAAGATCTCGAGGGCCTAGTGGAAGTGGCACCTGGCAAGAGGTGAGACTGCACTTCAGCTGTGTGGCCCCTGGCAGGAGGCGAGCCTGCGCTTAAGCCATGTGCCCCTGGCAAGAGGCAAGTCTGCATTTGAGCCCTGTGTGGACTCTCCGTTGGCAGTTGGCTACTGAGGATACTGAGGAGAGTCTCGGGATTATAGAGGCTCAAAAAGCAGCAGGGAAGCCCAGATTCATGCCCTTAGTAATTTTAGTGAAAGTGCTTGCATTCCACTGCAAGCTGCATCTGCCTGTTGTGTTTTGTAAAATTATCAGTTTAGAGTTTTCCATTGTACGTTGTCCTTACTTGATAAATCCCCCAATTACAACTCTGATCGCAACCAGATACTTCACTTCCACTCAGGACTGTGTCATTTTGCTGTGGATGCACTCCCAGGATCGCCTTAGTCCTTTTCTATATCTAATCCACACTTTTTTCTTTAGTTGCCCCAACATTTCTAATGGGGCAAAACTTTATAGCTGTGTTCTAAAGGGATCCAGAATTACTGAGGATAGAGTTACTTATGTCTTTGTGGGCCATTTTGTCTAAAAAAAATATTAATTACATTTTATGACCCACTTGGTATATAGACACACATTCATATTATGTTGTAAACCATTTTCTCTGACCCAAGAGCTTATTTATACTTTTGTTTCTAATTTTAGCATATGCTAAAACATTTTCACAGGCCCCTAGAAGTATTACGGAACTTTTTCAAACAGATAGCTGTAGTATGATTTTGTGTTTATCTGTAGATAAACAGAAAATTCAAGATCATACCCTCACTGAAGGACTGTCAGAAAAGTGGTGCATTCTTCTGTGTGACCATTCAAAGTATCCTGCCTCCCTGTGGGGTTTCCTGCCATCTGACTGTGAATGATCTTACATAGCTCCATCTGTTGTTTATAATGCTGTTTTCAAAGATAAGCATTGGATGCACAGGTAACTGCAAGGGACTAAGAGATTCGGATGATCATACCCTGGCAAGCCCTAGAAGTTGACACGACTTTATTGGTAATGGCTTCTAGTTGTGTTGCATCTCTAGCATTGTTATAAGTGGTTTCAAATCTTTTCTAGAAGAGGGGGACTAATACACAAACTTTAATTACCAGCAATTAATATAATTTAAATCATTCCTTTCAACCGGGGCCTCTGGAAGGTGGTTTTCTGAACTCCCATCTTGGGATCCTCACTAATGCCCCATGGAACCTAACACCCTCTACCTGCATAAGAGCTCCCCATGGCCAGAACTGTATGTTCTTTGTGTTCACACTGCCTCACAACCATGGTCCCCTCCCCCCCATGGTTGTGCATTGTCCTTATGCCTCTGAACTCCCCCCTGCTTTGTGGCACTAGTGGTCCATGGGTGCTACAGAAAAGACCTTGAGTTTTCACCAGATGGCTAGCTTCACGATAAGGGACTGGGGCCTTATCTGTCATACTGGGGGATTGGGGATGCCCACAAATACTTGCTGAATTATAGAAACACAAACTAAATGAAAGAACAAAACCAAGAAATGATGCTGCTGACTTATTCCCAAACAACCTAGTGCAGATTTTACCCAACAATAAAGATATCCCCAGCAGCTGACTGTGGCACATGGCCCCCAGGGAGGCAGCAGAAGCATGAGAGCAAGGGAGGGATCCTGCCTAGGCCCCTGTGCAGGTCTTGGTGCTTTGGGGGCCTCAGCCCTGATGGCTGCTGGGTGAGCTCCGGAGGGCTGTATTCTCCAGCAGTGAGGACGCTCTTTCAAATCAATGGCAGGGACATTAATGAGATGTTTAAAGAATCCAGTTTACCTCTAGGCAGGCAAATATTGTCACACAGTATACTGCTTTGTCCTCCTCAGTCTTTTTCACTGAATCCTGGGAAAACATGTCAGTCCAATGTTAAAGACAGACCCAGCCAAGGTTAAATTAGATGTGAAGCCTGCTTTTGTTTCCTCCTAAGATGACTTGCCATTCAAGCAATAATTGCTTTCTTTGAATGGAAGAAACAAACCTTGAACCTCTTCAAAATCACAGTGAAGAGTACATGTTCTTCCTTGGGCTTGTGCTGAACCTCCAGCACCTTGAATCAAGGTCCTAGAAATCCTGAAATGCTCCTCTCTCCCGGGCCTTGGACTTCTCCAGATCCTGACTTAGGGAGAGGCTGCCCATGGAGAGGAAAGATGTGTGTGTCCATCCACATCCTCGTTTCTGTTTGCAGGGACTGGACTTCGCAGGATTCATAGCACACATGTTCGCTGGGACTTGCCTTGTCCTCCTGGTCTCCTTCCCACTCCTCAGACTGCTTCACTGGAACAAAAAGCTTTACAACAAGGAGCCAAGTGAGGTTGTTGGTGAGTATAAAAACCAACATACGGTTGTAGCTTTTTTGACTGTAATGTTATTTTTTAAAGGGGAGTTCTTACAAACAGGTGTTATTGCATGTAGAATTTTGGAAGTAACTGTCAACAGGATGCTGCATGCTCAGTATTGGTACTGACCACCCCTGCCTCCTCTATAAGGTGTACTCCCTCCATGAAGTGTGCCTCTTCCCAGAGGTGTGCCTCCTCCCTGGGGGGTGCCTCCTCCATGGCCTGTGCCTCCTCCATGGGAGTGTGCCTCCTCCATGTGGGGTACTTCCTCCATGGGGTGTGTCTTTCAGGATTTTGCATTTACCAGCTGTGCTTCTTTAGCTGTTCGTAATGTGCAATGTGATAAAATGTTGAAGTAATGGTCGTCAGATACAACTCACATATGACATCCTAAAACCACATGTGTACACAACAAGTTCTCGACTGCATAGACAATAGTGCTCCAATAATATATTCGTTTGAGTGTTATATGGGATTGCACATACAGCAGTGCAACCCATCCCCTAGCATGCTGTGTTGTTTCAGTCTGACTCACATGGGAGAGGTACTGGTCATCAGGAAGAGGACTTGTGGCTATTTTTTGCTCTGCATCGGTCTCAGCATATTTTGTAGAAATTTTGCCAAGAACATTGCCAGTTAGAATACAGTACACGTGGAGCAATAGATTATTTGGGAAACAGCTAGTTTCTTCTTGGTGAGGTCCAGACTGAGGATGCCATGCAGGTTGTCTGGGTAACAGAGTAGCAGGTGACTGAAGCTCGAGGGACAAAGAACTCTTCTTCTTCAGGAATTTTGGATGACATGGCTGGTTTGGTTTCTCAGCATTCACAGGTGGTATGTGTATCTTTCTCATTCTCAATCTATGTTATTCCTGGATCTGTTCTTTATAAGACTTCAAGTTTTCTTTGTCTTTTGTAAGATTACCCCATGAACAGCTGGAGATCAGGGCTGGCCTCATGCACTCCAGTTCTTCAAATGGTGACTGTGCAAGGCAGATCTGCCTTCCTTTCAAGTGTGACCTTCTGACTCATAGGAAAACATTGTTTTTCATACGTTCTCAAGATTCACCTGTTTAAACAAGCTTGTTTTGGGGACTATCTAATCACCTCTGCCAGAGAAATGGAATGATAAGTGAAAACTACTGCTTTAGAGAGTATTCTAATGACCAGGTGTATAAAAATTGGAGTTACCATGTGAATATGAACGTAGTACTTTAAACATAATCAAGCAACAAGAAATTCCTGGCTGGCTGTGGGCCTGGTTCCTGGTGAAGGCATTGTCAGTGCTGGACAAGCAGCTGGGCTTCCTTCTCACAGCGGATCACAGGGGAGCAAGTAGGCATTGACTATGTTGAGTGGGGAGTTGAGAGGAGGGGGAGATGGAGGGTAAGGGGAGGAACTGGAAGACAGGGGGGATGCAGGCACAGTACTGGGGGATGAAGGGAACAACTCTTTGGTAGCAGAACCCTGAAAGCTTCCTGCTGGGACAGGGCAGGCCGGGTCACATAGTTGAATTATTTTGGAGGAAGACTATGCTTCCTTACAGTCTTGATAATTTCCCATCACCAGTGGCCTGTGTTGTGCCTTTCTTGAGTAAATAAGGGTCTGGGATCCTGCTGCATTCTTGTTACTTTCTCACAAAGGGACAGCCACAAGTGATCTCATTGCTTCCCTGTTCCGAAGAAAAATTTAATCCATGTTTGCCTTTTTCCTCTGACTTTGTTCAATTCTGAAGCTGGACTGTGAGTTGGGTGCGATCCTTTTTGCACTTTTGAGATTTAATTGAGGGGGGGAGCTGTCATTCAGAATCTTTCTGCAGATTCCAGTATCCACTTGACAGGTGTATGGATAATCTGAAACCCACTTCCCACTGCCTTGCGATCTATCCATGCAGTGGGGTTGTAGGCTTAATCCCTGAAAGCAAAATGAGGTAAGAAAAAGGAAAAGAATGGAACAGGGCATGGGGGGTAAAAGGAAGGTGGAGAGAGAGAAGAGTAAGAGAGAAAACAGACAAACGTAGTGATTAACAAATGAAAAGAGACACAAAGACAGACACAAGCAAAAAAAACACCACCAACACACACACACAAACCACACACCATAAAACCCAACAAACAAACCAACAAACATACAAAGAAAACTAAAACATACAATCATACAGACATACAGCTAACCAACCTCCTAATTGGTGTACTATTCCCCTATACAAATATGAGGTCTAAAGAGAAAAAAAGAAAATAAAATAGAATAAAGTCAGTAAACTAACAGAACCAAAGCAAGTATGAAAACGTTATTGATAATGGTAAGAAGAGAGAGAAAAGGGAAAAAACGAAGGGTAAGACAGACAAAGAATAAAAATTTAAAAAACAATTGAAACAAGGGAACCAAGCACACTCTGGGACTTTTCCTTTAAGTCCAATGTCCTTTCAGCTCCGATTTCTGGCACTCATTGCAGGTTGGTGGAGTTGCTCACAGCTAGGGTCAGTCGCCCCTGGCCTGCTGTGGGGGGTGGATGAGATCTGGGCTCCCTGCCAAACCTGCCGCTCAGATCTGGCCTGTGACTATCTAGCATGGGGGAGGGGCTTCTGTCCCTCCCTTTTTGAAGTGGTTACCTTGCATCCCAAACTGGGGCGCTGAGCTGGGTGGAGCTGGTCTCAGGCTCCAGCTGATCTCTTTTTCCACTGCGGCCTGGCGGAGCTGGGGAAGGTAGAATGCGGGACTGCTGGCAATGCAGGCCAGCATAGCACTGGGCCACTCGGCTGGGCTGGGTGGAGTGGTGCAGCAGGTGGCAAAGCCCAGAACAACACAGGGTCGGGAGCCGAGGGCCGGCGGGAGGGAGCCAGCAATGGTGGCGGTGGTGACAGCGGTTGCTTCAGCAGTGCGGTGTGTGGGAGGGGCTCCGAGCCGGGTGCCAGGTGAGGAGTGGGTGGGGGGGGCAGTGGCAGCGGCGGCTTCAGTGGTGCAGTGCTTGGGGTGGGGGGGCTTCACGGTCCGGGAGCCATGGGTCACCACAGGCGGTAGCTGCACTGTTGGCGGCTGAGGCAGCCGCAGCTGAGGCAGTGGGGGCCTTGGCTGAGGCATCGGCCCAGCAGCGAGTGAAGAGCAGGCTGGCAGTGGTGAGAGCCACCCATGTTTGCCTTTTTAAAGAATAATAATTAGATGCTTCTGGCAATAAGATCCCTTTATCCACTTTTATCACTGACCAGTGTGTTAGTTTGCTCAGGCTGCTGTAATAAAGTACCACAAACTAAGGGACTTCAGCCACAGAAATTTGTTTCCTCATGGTTCTGGAGGCTGGAAGTCCATGGTGAGGTGTCAGCAGGACTGGTTCCTTCTGAAGACAGTGAGGGAAGAATCTCGTTCAGGCCTCTCTCCTTGGCTGGCTGATGGTCTTATCATGTTGCCATGGCATTCTTCTGCTGTGCATGTCTGTGTCTACATTTCCCCTTTTGATAAGGACCCTGGTCCTTTTGGATAAGGGCCCACCCAAATGGCTGCATTTTAACTTAATCACCTTTCTAAAGATTCTGTCTCTAAATCTACTCACATTCTGAGGCATTTGGGGTTAGAACTTCAACATATACAGGTTTTGGGGGGGAGGGGGATACAATTCAACCCACAACAGCTAGTCAGAGGTGTTCAGAATGTTTTATAAACAGCTAGTATATGTGAAGTAAGATAAAGTAATATATAGGTTTGATTTCTGTTAAAAAGGAAAGAACCAACGGAGAGTGAGAGAGAATGTATCCTGATGAATAATCATGCTGACTCTCCAAGCCTGTGGTGCACAACTATGCCTTAGTGGAGAGTCTAACAGTCACCCCGTCCAATTATGCCAGCCTCTCCCAATTCCCCTGGTGATCAGGATGACCCATGACTGGCCCACCCCCAGGAATTCTGTTTCTAACAAGCTGTTCTGGAGAGTCTTATCTTGGGATAGCTTTGGGATAAATGGATTTAGATGTATAGAAAATATAGCTGTATAATCCATTCCTCATTGTTCTTGAGTAAGTAACAGAGAAAGCTTTGAGGGAAATGGGGGGATGGTTGGGAGTGGACACACCTGGGATGCTGGAGCCCTTCAGTTGTGCCAAGACAGCTGTAGTCAACAGTACGTGTGGTGTGTGTAGTTGGGAGATTGCTCTGGGTTCCTGTAGGACACAGGGGTGTGCAGACTTGAGGTGCCCAGTAAAATCTCCAAGCCCTGCTTCAGAGTTTGAATTTAGCAGGTCTGCAGTGGTATCAGAGCACTGTCAGTACAGGCTCAGTCATGCTGTGTGAAGAAGCAACCCTGAGATCTCAGTTACCTTTGTACCCACTGTGGCCTGGCAGAGGCCCTGGTCATCATTTGCTCTCAGAGACCTGAGCTGCTGGTCAGCACAGCAGAGGGAATAGCACATAAGTGACACAGGCATGCCCCACCCAGTCACAAAGGTCCAGGACAGGCCAGCCTGCCAAGTGCTCAAGAGAGGAGAGAGCATGACTTATTTGGTGAAAAGCACAAATAACCACCAGGGTCTGCTCCTCTAGTCACCAAATATTCAGCTAATTATGCTTCTTGCTAGTACTTTTATAGCATTTTTGTATCTATGTACTTTAGGAATATTGGTGTATGGGTTCCTTTCTTGTAATGTCCTTTTTTATTGTCCTTGTAGGATGAATACAAAAGTATTTCCTTATCTTCAATTTTTGGCAAAAGTTTATATAATGTCATGTTGATAAAAAGATGCCAAACTCTGTAAAATATTTTAAGATGGTTTATTCCATGCCAACTTGAGGACCTTGACCTGGGATATAGTCTTGAGAGCATGTTCAGGGTAGTTGAATTGCAGTGTGGTTATACATTCTAGGGAGGCAGAAGTTACAAAACCCATAAATCAATACACGTGAGATTTTCATTGGTTTGACCCAGAAAGAAGACATTTCCAAGTGGGGACTTGCAGGTTATTGGTGAATTTAAGGATTTCTTCACTGGCAATTTATAGTTGCTATCCAAGGAGTTTTGGAAATCAGTTGAGGACAAGGTGCTTGTAGTGTGGGAGTACCACTATCTAAGGAATTTTGGAAATCAGTAGAGGGCAAGGTACCTGGAGTCTGGGAATCCCCAAGACATGTTTTTGCAGGATCATAAAATATTTTGATTCCCTTCTTTATCTGTTGTGTGATGCTATGCCAGAGTCAGACTGGAAAACAAACTTCAGTACATAGGTCAATAGGTAATAAAATCCCATCTGGTAAATCCTTATAAGGCAGGACTCCTAAGCCTCCTAGTAAAGAATTTGGATAGGAGAAAAAGATCACAGTTTAGTCCTGTTTAGTCCTCAGTTGCTATTATTTTTTCCTTAAATTTTGCCAGGATATTTAAAGGCCTGGATGTTTTAGGTTTTTTTTTAAGTATAAATTAAAATTCACACACACACACACACACGTGTGCACGCACATACTTATGTATCTGGCTATTCATGTTATCTAGTTCTCCTTGAGAGATTACTAGTTGTTATCTGTTTCTCCTCGAGTGATTACTGGTAGTTTGTATCTTTTAAGGACTTTTTCTATTTAGTTTAAGTTGTTAAACATATTGTTCATAATATTTCTTCATTATCCATTAATGGCTATAGACTTTTTTGATATCACCTCTCTCAATCTTGATAATGACAGTTTGTGTCTCCTCTCTGGAGACACAAACTGAGGATGTAGCTGAGGATGCCTCTGGAAAGGATGTACTTGCAGAAAGGAACCTGGAACTGGAAGGCTGGCTGCAGACATGGCCTCGGTTAACAGGCTGTGCTCCCCCGATCACAGATGTATTGAGACTCAGCCTGCACCCACGGGCTGGCCCAGCGCTGAACCATGCTGCTCTGTGACCTCTTTAAATCTAACCAGCTGCTTCAGAAAGTGGCCCATCACTGTGACTTTAGAAAGTCTCTGATATTTGATGGATGGGTTCAGTGATACCTTTTACATAACAAGATTCAGAGCCCTGGATGAGATACTGGCCTTGTCTGAACTTACATGGAAGCTATTCTCCCCCTTTTTCAGTTCCAAGATGACATTTTTGTGTGTTCAGAGTGAGTTCATTGGTTTCTTTTCTTCTCCTCATCCTCTTTCCCCTTCTTTTTATGTTATCATAACCTCCTAGGTAGTTTAAGGAGGTGTGAGACCTATCTCCAAGTTCCTTTCATTTGAGTAAGCTACAAGGGATCGATATGGACTGAATGAAAACATATTATGTATCTTAGTTCTAAAGCATTTTCATCTTGGTAGGACTGAAACTTTAGAGAAAACCATGTGCTAACTGAGATAGTT
>CAUYQG010132041.1:0-10550 GCA_963574415.1 Tarsius wallacei
TTCAAGACCCGCCTGGGCAACTTGGCGAGACCTCATCTCTACAATAAATCAAAAATTAGCTGGGTGTGGTAGTGCGCGCCTGTAGTTCCAGCTGCTTGGAAGGCTGAGGCGGAAGGATCGCCAGAGCCCAGGAGGTCGAGGCTGCAGTGGCTGGGAGCGGCCACTGCACTCAAAAAAAAAAAAAACTCTCTTTATAGGAACTTGTAAAGAAATTCCTTTTTAGTGAGTCTGTGTGTTTGTAGGGGTTCTCCTACTCTCCCCCAAATGAAGCCCTAGTTCGATGAGCTTTTAACCAAGTGTGAGAAGGTAGCCCAGTGGCTGACTCATTGGCTTGTGTTTTATGTTTGCATTAACCACTTTTTTTCATATCTGCATTTAAAAAAAAAAACTTCCTTGGCTTAGCTTTGGAAATATTTCTTCTGAGTGTAACAGCTATGGTGGTTAAGTTTCCACTGCATGTGGGTTGTTTCATTTCATTCACCAGACACATATGGAGTGCCTATCACATGTCAGGCTCAATGCTGAGAACTGTGTTGAGATGATCAAGAATCAGACCTTGTACTGAAAGCAAGTAACGTTACTGGAGTATACACTAGCACAACGGGGCAGGAATATTTTAAAACACATATATTTGAATAATGGTATTTACAGTCCCACAAGCCATGAACTTGGGAAGCTGTTACCTGTTATTGCCCGATCAGAGCACCCACCAAGACAACTTCAACACTTTGGATAGTTATACATAGGAGTGGAAGAAAAGTGAAAAATTCAATCATTCATCTAGATATATTGCCAACCCTTGGATATTGCTGGGCAACTGTCTGATTTCCTTTGCTTTCATCCTGAAGTTTGGCCTCATGAAGCCATTTGTTGACTGTAAACGCTTTCAGGAATGCATACACTCAGTTTCGAGGGCATTCTCATTGGATTGGAGGGGATACCACAACTGGAACTGAGTTGTGGCATTGGATGTACCCCTTCTATTCCAGTAAAAATGGTTGGAGGATGTTCAACACCTGAAATTAGCCAGAACTTCAAGTTACACATCTCATCATTGAATTTATCACTTCAGAACCTGAATTTTCTTGACATGGAAAGCTTTTTGAAATAGCTGCTTAGAGCTGGGAAGACACCCAGCACATTAATCCTTGAACCATACAAAAAGAATCATTTTGTAAATGGAAATAAGTCTTTTAATATAAACTCGGGCAACCATTCAATCACTTTGCAGTATCCTATTTAATCCACTGAGTGTTCTGTTCTTTTCCATTCATCTAGCTTGAGCCACAAATATGCTGCTTCTCGTTTTGCTCTCTGAGGATATTTCTTTTTCTTATCATGACTTAGAGGCAGCCAGAAGAATAGTATCAGTGCCTGGAAATGAATTATGACTCATTCAGTCGTTTCAGAATCCAAAGAAATAAGAAAAGCAATAATCCCAAATATACTAGTCATTCTTCTTGACTTTTTGCAAGAAAAATGCTATAATTTGAAAGCTTGCTACAAAATTTCCTTGTTGAAGTCAGAGGAAGAGATATTCTGAAAAGAAGAAGTAAGAATAAACAAGTAAGGCAGATGAGCAAGAGAATGTGTTTAAATGCATCTTCATCATAAAATGTTTTATGGCCAGTGGATGAGCCCGGATGTAAAAACAGGGGAGTGTGGGTATCGTGCCTTTATCTTCCAAGTGTAGGTTGCTGCTTTCCACCAACTGAAATGTAAATAGAAAGTCAAAGTGTTCTTTTTCTGCTGTGAGTCAAACCCAGTCTGGATATCTAGCATCCCATTCGGGAATGAAGGCTGGTCCATGCAGAAACGACCTCACTGGACATCTGCTTCTCTATTGGAGAAGTTCAGCTTAAGCCAAAATTAAAATAATATATAATATAATTTAATATAAATATGCTCACTGGACAGAAAACTGCTTCTCTATTGGAGAAGTTCAGCTTAAGCCAAAATTAAAAACAGTGGTCCCTGGGGATTCCCCTCATATTCCAATGTAAACTAAATTAATCAAATCAATGGTAAGTCAGAATTAACATTCAAAACTATGATAGATAAAAAGGAATGATTCAGACAGAAGCATAGCCACACCTTGTGTCAGATTCAAAGTGAAGCCTCCAACCCAGTATAAGATGTGAAGGATTTACAAAGTTTTTTTTTATGTCCAGTGTTTTCCTATTATATATACAGAAAATCATGTAATGTACTCTCTAGCCTCATTAACAAATACTAGATCTGAGAGGTTAAGTACTTTATGTGATGCTTCTAATCCTAGGCTTTGTTAGTAAAGATGTATTAGTCCAGATGTATTAGCAAATGAAGAAAAGTTCATCTCAGCAGGTCTGGCTATTCCCAGTTTTCCTATTCTCTGCTTCAAAGTCCATTTTTTTAAATCCCACAACTGGATAACGTTCAAGTGCATCACGTCCTTTTAAGTAGCTGTCCCAAAGACCACTGTTTACTCACCCCCATTCCCAGTATCTATTCACCCCTTTTTTAGTAGTAGAACCCTGATTTCCAAGGAAGATTGCCATATTAGAGAATAAAAATACATATTGCTAAATTAAATTTGACTTTCAGAAAAAAAAATATTTAGTATAACTGCACCTCAAGTATTATATACGAGATGCCCAGTTAAATTTAAACCTAAGATAAGCAATGAGTAATTTTTAATATAAATATGCCCCAAATATTTCATGCTTATACAAAAAAAATTTATCTGAAAATTAAATTTACTGTCTGGAAGAATCCGGGGTCCCTGGCAACACTGTGTTGCTGACATACCAGCCCTGTACTGCCTCTCTGCAAATTTCCCTTGAGAGAGAGGGCGTGAAACTCCTTTTGTATATAAACCACTGCTATTTAATTGAACCCAATCCTAAATAATATAGAGGCTTACCTCCTCAGAGATTTGTGGGCATACTAAAACCAAGATCTGTGGAAAGGGAAAATCTGTGGAAAGAGGAGTATTTGAAAGACTGTGAAGGTTCATAGTCACGTAGATTCCCATTGTCGCTCTAACTTTCTCTCACACACATACAGACCTATTCCCTTACTTTTCTAAAGTTCTGGAACTTCTAACTTCTTGCCCCATCATCCTGAGAGTGCTCAAAAGTTAACTCTAGCAAGCCACAGAAAACAAAAATGAAAGCAGCAGCCATGCCTGGAGGATCTGAGCATAAAACTAAATTTGGGTTAGCAGTTTTATTTAAAGAGGCGGGGTGATTATTTCCACAAAAGTGTTTTGTTGATACTTTTTGAGTATGCCGTGGGGTAGCAGGAAGAAAGGCATAGATTAAAATAATGCAATATTTTGGAGCATCTTTGGCTTTGGGGAAAAAATACAGAAGTGAATTTCTAATTTAAAAAAAGGAACCTTGTATAAAGAAGAAGAGACCAATATATCATTCCCTGACGTTTTCCCAGGTCGGAATACTTATATAGAAAATTCTATTCCAAAAGGGCAATCTTGATTTTTTTTTTTTCAGTGCTTTAGATTTGCCAATTACATTTTTCTTGGTACCATGAAAAATGTTGTTACTGGCAGGCAATCTACAGTCAGTAGGAAGGCAAAAATAGTGTTAAACAGTGAAACCATGAGAACAGAAGTCTCCACATTTTCATTAATGTGTCATTCAGAATTCTTGATTAGGAGACCTATTTTTAACTCCTTAGGGGGAATAGAAATATGTAGAAAGGAGGTGAACAGAAGAAATACAATCTTCAAATGTAACAAACAAAAGTAAAACTAAGGCAAGGGCAAGACATGAAAAAGGTTAAACACTATTCATTTTTTTTCATAATAAAAACACAACCACCACAGGTAGACTTTTTGCAAAGATGAAAACTTCAGACCCAGGTTAGATTATAGAAGTCATTGATAGTGGGTTGACTTGTGTCCCCCAAAATTCATGCCTACTTGGATTCTCAGACTTTAATCCATGTGTAAGCAGATTCTTTGCAAATGAAATGAGTTAAGTTGAAGTCATACTGAATTAGGTGGGTTCTAAATTCAATGACTGCTATGTTTATAAGAAGAAGAAAAGACATACAGAAAGACCATGCAGAAAGAAGACCATATGGCGACGGAAGCAGACGGTGATACTGAGAGTGATACAACCACAAGCCAAGACATGCTAAGGACTTCTGGTGATTGAAGCTAGGAGAGGTATGGACCAGAGTCTACCTCAGAGCCTCCAGAAAGTACCAACCATTCTGACACTTTGATTTTCAACTTCTAGCCCCTAGAACTGTGAGAAAATACATTTCTGTTGTATTAAGCTGCCCAGTTTGTGATACTTTTGTTTTGGTAGCCCTAAGAAGCCAAAACTTCACCCAATGCCTCTCAGTTCTGAAAACAAGGTACAGTACACATCTTCAAAAGACACAACTAGATCATGAAGCACTTAGAAAATTCTAGTGCTTGTTTTTCCAGTCCTCTAGATCCTGACCCATGGATGCTATTGACAAGCAATTTTCTTTCTTCCTTCTTTCTTTCTTTCTTTTTTTTTTTTTTTTTTTTTGCAGGATCTTTGTTTATTTGAGAGCTTTTATTCTGCCTGCCAAGATGGAAAGTCTGTTAAATTATGTCTTTTGTTGAAAGCTCAGTTGTTTGTATTTTGTGGCTTCATTGCCTTTTTTATTTTTAAGAGAAGAGAATTCAAAATCAAAGGAAATAAAGCAAAGAAAAGTTTTATCAGCATTTCAGGGACTCTGATCCTCTCCAAATATATCAGCATCCTCAGAGAATCTCATATATTCTAAGTCTGTGGGACTGGCTATATAATATGGAAGATTTGCAAATGGTCCAACCTTCCACCACTACCTAACCAAGAGTGCATTCACCATTTCTACTTCATCATATTGATAGTCCTTAAAAACAAAATAGAACTGTATTATTTTTCCTGACCAAAACCAGAACTGTGAGCCTATTCCTTTGATAAAAGCTGAGGGTTCCTTTGAGAAGAAATACTCAATCTTTTTTCAAATCGGCACACATTGAGAAAACGATTACTGTAAAGCATATGCAGTAAGCTAAAAAACAACAAGGAGACATGGAGAAATGTATTTGGGACTTGGTGAAAGATGCATTTTGTGTAATTCATAAAAATGGTAACAAATAAAATATACAATGTTAGGGAAGGCATTAATTATTGATTGTATAAATATTCTTAATGATTTTTTCAAATTACCAAATTCAGGAAGTTTCTGGGGGAAGTTAGATAAATATTACTCATTATAATTTGAATATTGTATATTTTTAAATGTTTTTAAAAATTGGTTTTAGAGTTTATAACATCATGAGTTTAAAAACAGTATCTTGAGGGGAATTCTAGGAAGATGGTGGCAGTGGCAGGCAGCAAAGTTTTAAAATCTTCCTGAATACTCACATTAAAACAGACAAAGCAACTAGATGGCAAAACCAAAAACTTGTGGTTGGCCCTTACCACAAAACTATGTGACAAGGCATCACCATAGTCTCCAAGATACAAGTGGGTGATGTCATATGGGCTGATGGCCACAAGACCCACATGAGCTCAATATCCATGCAGGAGACAGCAGAAGTGACCAAGGGGGTGACTAAAGAACAACTCCAAATGTTTGTTTGTTTGTTTGTTTGTTTGTTTGTTTGTTTGAGTTGGAATCTCACTCCGTCGCCCAGACTGGAGTGCAGTGGCCGCTCCCGGCCACCGCAGCCTCGACCTGCCGGGCTCCGGCGATCCTTCCGCCTCAGCCTTCCAAGTAGCTGGAACTACAGGTGCGCGCTATCCCGCCCGGCTAATTTTTTGATTTATTATAGAGATGAGGTCTCTCCAAGTTGCCCAGGCAGGTCTCGAACCTGCGGGCTCAGGCAGTACACTCACCTCAGCCTCCCAAGGCGCAGGATTACAGGCTGAGCCACCGAGCCTGGCTTCCAAATGTTTTTTAATCACAGCACCACCTCCAGTACCTTGCTGCTTTGTGCTACATTTGCTGAGCCCTGCCAAGCCTCTGTTGCAGATTTATCCTACCTACCTCGAGTGTCACCTCAGGGATGGGCTTGAGTCTGACCAAGCCTCTGGATTCAGTTGCCAATGTGCAGGAAATTTGGAGAATAGAGAAACATGTAGTATGAAACCATCATAGGCGGTCGACAAACTCCTGAGTGTGAAAAACCATACAAGTGGCAATGCCCTAGTTGCTCAACAGAAAAATTAAAAAAGATAGAGGGAGAAAACGCAGATTTTTAAAAGATTTTAAAGATACATGCAATTTTTTTTAAAGGGGCAAGCCAAAGCAATGATGTCTTAAAGCACACACTTGCCTGATTTAAAAAAAACTATAGAACTATTGGAGAAACAAATGGCTGAATAGTGCATACTCTCACCCAGAAGCGGGCCATGAGCATTAGTCACATTAGCACAAGGGAGGGATCAGCAGTGGCTGGGCACTGCTAGAGGAAGGAAGGAGGAAGGTGGGTGGAGGACACATGACAACACAAAAGCTAGCTGGGTCATCGCCAGAGAAAGTGAGGGCCAGTTAGAACCCCAAACTTCACCTGCAAACAGCCTATTTAGGTAGTTAATCCCTACTTGGACCCCACATTCCTATAATGAAATAAAATTTTAAAACACTAAGAATAAAATTTTTTCAAAAACTCTAAAGAAGTGATTTCTGTAAAAGACAAGGCAGAAATTACTTTTGCAATTTGGCGGGAAGTTGGGCCAGGGAAGGGGTTGTCATCAAGCTGGGGCACACATTATAACAAGTCCGACTTCATTTTTGTTTGCTGACAACGCTCAAGTCTCCCCACCCCCTACATTTCTGCCCCTCATCTGGGCAAGCCAATAAATGAGCTCTCACCACTGGCATTAGCAGGAAGTTGAAACTAGGCACACCATTGTCAGACCTGCTAGGAAACCTGCCCTGCTATTGCCAGAAAGCTTCATTATATGAGTAATAATCTTTTCATATCCTCTTTGTGTGTGTTTGGCAATATCAGTCTCAATATCCAAGCCAAATTCTGAGTGAGGAATCAATTTGACCTCTTTAGAATGACCACAATATGGCTTTTGGTATGGCTGGCTAAGTACCTTTTTTTTGACCTGTATGTGTGCTTACAAGAGTGTTTGCTTTATAACATAAGATGAATGCTTGTTGCCTGTGATTTTCTGTATCTTTATTTTATTTTGTAACAAAACAGATTTTTTGAAAAGCAACAATTATAATAACAATTTCTTGTGTCACATCTGTAACCCATTGTGATACATCAATTGGAAACCTCAGACTTGGAGCAAGATACTTCCTGGAACCAAAGTCCTTAGTAAAATAGTGTTGGTCTCTTAATCTGGCATATCGCCACATGGGGTGGGTTTGGACACTATCAACAACAGTGGGGTTTGGACACTATCACCACAGCCTCCAACTCCTAGACTAAAGTGTTCCACCCTCCTCAGCCTCTCGAGTAGCTGGGACACTCTTGAGGAGTCTGCCATCACACTGCGTAATTTTTTTCTTTTTTTGTATAGATGAGTTCACACTATGTTACCCAGGCTGGTCTCAAACTCCTGAGCTCAAGCAACCTGCCTAAACCTCCCAAAGTGCTGAAATCACAAGTGTGAGCCACTGCACCCGGCCAAGAATAGGGTTTTAATCTTGACCTGCAGAATACGATAGTCTTGGTTCTTCTGAATAAAATCAGCTCCCAACATGCTCCATATCTTCACCTATTTGATGTTTTTCCTTTTGTAGTTCCTACAAAGATGATCTGAACCTTTTTTGGATAACTTGAAGAGGTTATGTAAGGGACTATACTGTGTATTCCTCCTGTTTCATATCACCTTGGATACCAGTTCAAAGGGAGTCCAATCATTTTCCAATTTACTTTTCTCATTTTAATGATAAAGCTATATTGATGAGCCAGGTTAGAAGCATATTTTTGCTTCACTATTTTATTATGTTTGTAAGTTTATGAGAAAATGTATCAAGTCTGTCCAGTGAGTACTTGGAGTCTAAACATGAGTAATTGAAAAGCACTGCAAAATGTAAGCCATCATATTCTCTAGTACCACATTTCAAAAGAGAGCATATTATATCATATAGCTCTTTCCCTTTTTTATAATCTTGAAATCCCATCTCCTTCACAAATTTTTTCCTAAGTAAAATAGACCTGTGTACTGAAAGATAATAAGAAAGCTCCCAGACACTCCGAGAACAAAAGGAATCACTTGTTTAAATGCTTATTATTATTTTGGAATTTCCTGAGCCCCAACATATTATTTAATAGACAAAATTTAATCATGTAAGTGGTTTGGGGTAGCTAGAGCTTTGTCTGTTCACATACTTTTTAATTTCATTTTTCTCCTGTCCTTTGGTAAACTTCTTCAAGACTTTAGATGGTTTGCCTAGGGAGTCAATCACAGAGCACAACTTCACCAAACATACACAACTCCAATGTTAAGGGGCCATCTTCAGTTTGCCCAATTTGAGTGCTTCCTTTCTCTGGACACAGTATGTATATAACCCAAGCAGATTTAATAGAGTCATTTCCCTGAGCTGACATGAAGAATTATATAGCCCTACTGGTACGACACTGAAAATTGTTGACTTTTTTCTTTATAAAGTCCTATGTTAGTCAGGATTTGTGGTGATCATGGTGAATAACAAACAACCCTGATAGCTTGGCTTGGTGATGTGCAGCAACAACATTTCTTTCTTACTCACATGTTTTGACATTAGCTTAGGTCCGGGTTTTGGGTTGAGTTTAGCGTTTTCCATGTCTTCTCATTTTGAGGTCCAAGTTAAAGGAGAATTTCCTATCTAACACGTGCTGTTCTCATGGAAGAGGACAAGAGAACAAGGGATTGTTGAAAACTTGCAATGCCTTGTAAAGACTCCGTTCAACACTGGCACTAGTCATACAGCCTAGCCCAACACAAATGGTGCAAGAGTATACTCCTCCCATGAACAAGGAGGAGAGAGTGAATAGATGCCAAATAATAATACAACCCACCAAAGTCATTCATTTTTTGTTATTCTATTTCTTCTAGGTGCATTATAAGTAGTATAATTATATTTATTAGACATATGCTATTGATGGCAGAAAGTGCAATTAATTTTTGGTTATTTCGGATCCAACAGTTTTATTGACACCTCATTTAATTCTAATTATTAGTGAATCATCAGGTTTTTCTGTGTGTGTACTTACTATCTAAACTTTGAAACACACAAAATAGTTTTAGAAAGCACCATATTTAACCTGTGTATTCAACCTCAGAATAGCTGAGCTAATGAATTAAATAAACACTAAAAGAATGGGTTGCTTTTATTTTTCTTGAGGTTTTACACTTAAGATCCTCAATGAGATTGACATGTAGTGTTCTATTCTCATATTTGTCTAGTTTGAGTGTTATACTAACTGTTGTAACATAGAAACCTCAAACCTCAGTGGCTTGATTCAATAAAAGTTTACTTCTCACTCATGCAAAGTCTGATCAGTTTTTCTCTGTTTATGAGCATCATTCCATACGGTTATTCTGAAAAACACTCCTTTTTTTTTTTTAAATCAGAATTTATTGAGAGGACAGAAAATCTCCCACAGCAGGAGGGGAACCAAAGGAGGTGTCCTCTCTTTTTTATGTTTCTACCATCCACTAAGTCCTTGAAGTCTTCTGCTACTCACTCTGCGTTCAGCGGCCAGAAAGAACAAGGGAGACAGTGTAGCAGATAACCTGGGAAGTTTCTAAAGCCCAGGCCTGGAAGTGGCATTGTATATTACAACCACCCACATTTCATTAGTAAAAACAGAGCTGTGTGTCCATACCTACAACAAAGAGTGAGTTGTGTAGATCGGTTTGCATGAGATTGGAATCAACTTTTTTTTCTTTTGTAGAGACAGGGTCTCATTCTGCTGCCCAGGCTAAACTGCAATGGTGCAATCATAGCTCACTGCAGCATCAAACTCCTGGGCTCAAGCAATTCTCTCATCTCATCCTCCCTAGTACCTGGGACTATGCTTGGCTAATTTTTTAAATTCTTATTTTTTGTAGACATGGGTCTCACTATGTTGCCCAGGCTGTTCTCAAACTCCTCACCCCAAGCAATCTTCCCTCTTCAGACTCCCAAAAAGCTGTTACTACAGGTGTGAGCCTGTATGCCTGGTTTCAACTTTTTTCTGAATGTTTCATAGATCTTTCTGATAAAACCTTCTATATAAAATTCTTTATTATTAGGAAAATTTTTAACTATTGTTTAAATTTCTCAAATGGCTATAGAAGTATTAAGATTTGCTCTTTAATCTGTTTTGTAGTTATATTTTTCTTTTAAAAAATCATTACATATTTGGAGTTTATTGGCATAAGTATTTTTATAGAAACACTTAATATTTTTTTTTTTTTTTTGAGTTGGAGTCTCACTCTGTCTCCCAGACTGGAGTGCAGTGGCCGCTCCCGGCCACCACAGCCTCGACCTGCTGGGCTCCGGCGATCCTTCCGCCTCAGCCTTCCAAGTAGCCGGAATTACAGGCACGCGCTACCATGCCCGGCTGATTTTTGATTTATTGTAGAGAT
>CAUYQG010132042.1:0-23446 GCA_963574415.1 Tarsius wallacei
TTTTGGCCGCTTTCCGGGGGGTGTCCGGTGGGGGGCTTTGCCTTTTTTCCCCGGGTGGGTGGGGGGGGGCCAATTGGTCGGCCGTGGTGCCTGGGCTTTTGGGCCCCCCCCCCCCCCCCCCCCCCCCCGTAAAGAATGCCAGGTGTTAAATTGAAATGTCTTCAGAATTGTTGCATTTGAAGAGCGCAACAAACCTACAAAGAGCCTAGAAGATTGAATAGTACTGAAAGGAACCAGAAGCTGTGGCCACCGCAGTGGAAGAAAGAGTGACTCTCACATCTTTCACCCCGTGGTTGGCTCTTCATCATGGGAAGAAGCAGACAAGTTGTCATATTCAGTTATAGCTTCTCTCAGTGAAATTTTGGTCATACATTAGACAGTAACATAAACCTAAAACTTTTTTCCTGGAATCTGTCTTGGCTGGTGTAATCCCCAAAGCAGAAAGGTGACTTAGGTGACCTCTAGGAGGAGATTCCTAGCAGTGGTCATTCTGACAAGCCCTAGCACTCTGGGAGCCAACAGTAAGGTCAAGTTTTCCCTCCACTCTGTTATTCACGACTGTGCAGAAAGGTGAGACTGAGTGTACTCGATGGGCCCTGACATGCAACCCTAGTGCTCCAGAGATGGTGGCCCAGTGCCCCAAAAAACTCAGAGCTTTGATGTCACTTTAGCTCTGGGTTGGAGCAGCTCTGCTTCTTCCTCTATGTGTGATCAGGGGCTCAGGCCCATAGTTTTCTTACTTGTAAAATGGGGTGTGATCTTGACCATGAAGATTGGTGGGGCCCCTGGGCAGCAATAGTAACTCCTGTGTGAAGGGCAGCCCAGCTCATGGCCTGCTGTTTTGGGGCCTCTTGGGTGCTTCCAGGTGTCTCAGTAGCAGATGTACCAGGGAAGTCCACGTCATGTCACCATGTCATGTTCACGCTCTGCTTAGACTTTGCCCTCTACCTGTATCATTGAAATGAGGTCAAACAAGCAAAACATAAAAGTTCTACTTATTACAGGGAAAATATGAATTTTTCAAAAGGGTTTTGTCCCATTTTTCCCCAAAACAATAGGGTAACATACCTTACTGTTTCTTTCTAGCATGGCTTCTGCCAGTCACCTTACTGTAGTGATGAGCTCCTGGGCGCATCACAAACTAGACAGCAGTATTTATTTATGAGTCACTGTCTCTGTTGCCCAGGCTGGTATGTAAAGGCACAATCGTGGCTCATCATAGCCTCAAACTCCTGGGCTTAAGTGATCCTTGCACCTCAGCCTCCCGAGTACCTGAAACTACAGACACTCACCACCACACCCAGCTTCTTTTATGATTTTTTGCAGACACGAGGTCTTGCTATGTTGCCAGGCTGGTAGACAGCAGTTTAGAGGCTGCTTGTGCCTATCACAGTCTCTGCCCAAGGCAGAAATTTGACTTGAATTGACCTTTTATGTTCTAAGTTTATAAAGAAATTCTAATTCTTCAACTGGGTGTGACTGAAGAAAAGCAGTCACCTGTGTCGAATGTGAAGTGGTTGGAAGGGTCAGAAAGCTCCCCATTCCTTCCACTCTCTCGCCCGGGACACAAGCCCTGCTGCCCTCTGAGGCCTGATGAGAAGTCCTAGAAATGATAGTGTCAGTCATAGAGCAGTGACAGCTCATCCATGGGGGCCCAGGGGGAGGCAGAGAATACAGACCACCTATGGGTGTCTGGACCAGGCGGGTGACATTTCCCTGCTTCCTCCAGTTCAGTGTGGTCAAGGGCCTCTCCTCAGGCACAGGGCTGCTCTTGGAGGTGTGTTCGTGTGTTATCTTTTCTCAAAAGAAACTGCTTTTAAGACCTGTGTGGTTTACAGGGCTACTTAGTGGCAGTGGCACGGTGCCACTTAGGTGTCACCCGTGTGTACCATGCTTGGTAGAACTTGTGATAAGTGTCTTTTCTTCCTAGGTGAATTGGTTGGATTCTAGAATATGTTTGGTGATACTGTTGGTTTACTGATCCGGAAGGTGTTACCCACTGATATTGGTAGACTATCTGACGAGAACTTGCTAAATGCTGGACACAGTGCTAATGCTTTGTGGGAATTCTCTGTTTTAATCTCCCAGTGACTCCTTGTGGTAAGCTCTATAATGCTCAGTAGTGAGGTGAGGAGACAGGTAACCATGCCAGCGGCAATGGTAGATGTGTGGGTTTAACACCTGGCTCCTTGGTGGTTTCCCTGGGGCCTTAGTCCTGGTGATCTTGGGAGAGCTTCATTCCCCCCAACTGGTGGTTCCCAAACTTCAGTGAGCATCGGACTGACGTGGAAGGCCTGTTCCAAAACAGACTGAGTTTCAAATCCAGTGGGTCTGGGATAGAAAGGGAGAACGTGCCTCTTAGTTAGCTCCCAGGTGATGCTGCTGCTCCTGATTTTCTCATTTTCTATTTTGAAACCACCGATTTATACACTGGATGACTAAGTCCACCTGACCCTTTGGATACGCAAGGAAGAAGGGGAGGCAGGCCTTGAACCCAAAGAGGAAGGAGGTGGTTCAGAAGTAGGATTCTTTGTGTGGAGCAACCTAAGTTCTAAAGCTTAGGCATTTCCCCTACCTGGTATAGAGATGGGATGCCGAGGGAGGCCCTGGGAGGTCACAGGTGAGATGGTGAGGGAGGCCTTGGGAGGTCAGAGGTGAGATGATGAGGGAGACTGGGAGGTCGGAGGTGAGATGATGATGGAGTTTCTGGGAGATTGGAGGTGAGATGATGATGGAGTTTCTGGGAGGTCGGAAGTGAGATGATGCGGGAGGTTCTGGGAGGTCAGAGGTGAGATGATGAGGGAGGCCCTGGGAGGTCAGAGGTGAGATGTTGAGGGAGACTTGGAGGTCAGAGGTGAGATGATGAGAGAGGTCCTGGGAGGTTAGAGGTGAGGTGATGAAGGAGATTCTAGGAGGTTGGAGGTGAGATGATGAGGGACAATCTGGGGGGCCACAGGTGATATGATGGTGGATCTGGGAGGTCAGAGGAGAGATGAAGATGGAGACTCTAGGAGGCTGGAGGTGAGATGATGAGGAAGGGTCTGGGAGGTTGGAGGTGATGATCAGGGAGGCCCTGGGAGTTCTGTCCTTACCTTTTCCTGGCAGATGCTGCCAGGTTGGGACCACCCTTTGAAAACCACTGTGCATAGGGTCTGTATATTATGAAGGCATTATCATCTTAACTAGCATAAAATGCTTCTCTGAACTCCTCAGCCATTTACTACCCAGTATTGACCCTTTACTTTTGATTTTTCTTTTTTTAAATTTAGGATGTACATGTATACAGGATGCCTCTAGTGACTCAGGGAAGACAAAGCCAGTAACTTGCTGTGTTGCTGGTGCAGGTACCAGGGCATAGTGAAGTCTTCATAGTGTACCTTTGCTGCATCTCTGTGCCTGTGGAGATGACCATGTCAGCTTTGTCCTGCACGTCACACCACATTTTCATTCATGACAGCTAGGGAGCCAACTTTAGGAAGAGACCTGTGTTGGGAAGGTCACTCATTCTTCCCTTGCAGAGGAATCCCAAAGGTCAGTGTTACATGTGGCTTATGGGCACACCTGCTGTCTCAGGTTTGCTTCTTCTTGTTGAGAGCTGTAAGCAGGACATGCCACTGCCATGCGGGGGGATAGGGCTCTTCCAGGTGGCACAAGCAATGAGGCAGTAATTTCAGTATTGACAAAGGCAATTTCAACCAACAGAAATGAACTGAGAAAATCTGAAAATACTGAGCAGGGACAAAGCCAACCCCAGAGTTGGTCTCGACACTGGATGCCAGGAGTAGACTGTGGTAGTGTGAGCTGGCCCTGGTGTGACCCACACTTTTGGAATGAGGTTTTCCCTGACGTAGTATGGGCTCAGTGCGGCCTCCCCACCCATGCCCCCCACCCAGCTTTGCAGGGTTCCTCTGACTCAGTCTGTATCTCACTTGTCTTCTGAGTCAGAGTATTCTTAAGGGGCTTCATTTTTAATCCTCGAAAATCTTAAATTGCAGTAAGCTAACATTTAATGTTTGTTCTTTTTACAACGTTGTAGTTCCTGATTGTCAGCCTGTGTGGTAGGGTTCATATTTAGAGAACTTCATTTGCGAGTTAATAGTGCTTCTTGGAAGATGTGCTTTTTTAAACTAGTGATTCATGAGGAGAGGGATTTGTGACTGACTCCGTAGGAAGGGTAGTGTTCTATCATTTTAGAAAATATCTTTGTTATTGAAACAAATAAAACACATTTTATGTACTTTGAACACATTTTTTCCAAAGCTTTATGACAGACATTTGTCTTCTGCAGTTGTGTCAGCAACCTTAACTATAAGAATGGCTCCAAGCAGTTTCAGTTCTGTACACGCATGCTAAGATGGTCCTGTGGGAATGTTTGCCTTTCCTGCAGCTTTAGAGAAGGCCCTGACTCTTGACTCCTGTCCTCATTCTCATGGGGTTCATGCTGTGGGCACTCAGCAGGGTGAACTGATGCTGCGTCCACTCGAGCTCACTCCCTGGTCTTTGGGGTGCTGCAGTGGCCTCCTCTGTCTCTCCAAGAGGATCAGCTGCATTGCAAGTTGGCATGGTCAGGCCCTTGTGCCTGGCTTCCAGCCTTGGACCTCAGTGAGGGCTTGCTATACCATCAGTAGGTGTGTCCCCCAGAGCTGCCCTGTTACTCCAGCGAGCTGCAGAGTTGCTGGACTGGGCAGGATCGATCCTGCTGTCTCTCGAGGTGCCGGAGCAACAGCTGGAGGGGAGGACCACTCAGGAAAGAACTATGCCGTGGAGTTCTCTCACATATCTCATTGTCTTGAGGGGCAAGACATCTGTCCTTTGTCTTCTGCATGTTACTTGGCTCTTGGGACTCCTGTTTCTTCGTTGGTAAAGGTATTATTTGTACTGGATAATCTGAGAGACTGCTTTCAATTCCAATTATATTGATTGTGACCACCAAGCAGCTGAGGCCCAAGCAGTCAGGAGTGACAAGGATGAACAGTGCAGTCAAGTCCAGAGGGAGGCAGACAGCTTGTGCTCAGAGGGGCATCATGGGACTCCTTCCTGTCTTACTGGCTGCCCTGTGACATAGTCCTCTTTCCTTACACTGTCCCTCCCTGGGCACTCCTTTCAGCTGGTGTGATCTTGTTTCATTTCACAATGATTTTCTGTCAGTTTCAGCCAAAGATCCTCCCTTTGCCTCTATTTCTTCCTGGCAAAGCCTTTCCTATTTAAAGGGAGCGCTGGGCTCCAGTGTTTACTTAAAGTTTTGATTTCATATTTGTCAGGGGTTACCCTTGATTGATTGATTAATTACCTTTTGGGGTATCAGGAGAGGATTCTGCAGGGTTATGAAGTTCTGTAGGGTTACAGTCTGGGTTATGAGGAATGAAGAGATTAGGAGAAAATTTCTCCTAGTAAAAGTTTGACTATCTAAAGGCTAATGCTTTATCCAGCCTCTTTTGTTGGAAAAGATGTTGACTATTCTTACCTTAGGAAGAAATGCGAGCCCTCCCTGTAAAGAAGGGAAACTTTTTTGATGACTCCTGGTTGGGAACATCAGTTACCGCATGGCTTAAATAGCTGTGTCTGTCAGGGTCCCATCATTGTGCCGGGTACTTGAGGAGTGGTGGTCAACTAGGTCGAGGTCAGCCCTGCTTTCCTGGGCCTCGGAGTCCAGCGAAGAAGATGGGCAGAAGAAGAGGGCTTTGTGACTGAAGAGGGGGCATGAGGGTATTGGGGAGCAGTCTGAGATGACACTCAGATGCTGTGACTGAAGTGGCAGGTGACGGTGTGTTTGGTTCAGGATTTGGTGGGTAGTAAGTAAGCCCCCAGTTGATGCAAGTTGGAGCCTCACGGGTGCTGGCAGGTCAGCCTGGCCCTGGCCCAGCTTCTGGGCTGAAGGGCAGTTGTGCCTGTCTGGGTCCGTAGGCATGTTGCAGGCCAGCATTAGCATGTTGTAGGTGCCCAGTGAATACAGTTGACTCGGTGTCTTTTAGTGTTTGCTGATGGAATGTGAAAGAGAGGTTGTCCTTTTTTCTAAAATTTAAGATAGCTATATTTGATCCTATTTCAGAATCTATAAGTACATTTTCACCATGAGAGTCAAGCATTATTTCAGGCGGTACAGCTGATCAGTTTTCTTCTGTCATAATGCCTGTCTTCTAAGAGAATCATAGTATAAGTTATATTTTAAATGAATCTAGTAGTGTTTTGGTTGTTGTGATTTTGCTTCGCATCCAAATGTTTTGAGAGTGTGACAAGCTGTGTTGCACCCCAGTGGAAAAATTCATAAAATTTTGTTGGTAACATTTTGTATTCTAAAGAGCATCCCAGACTCTTAAGCAATGCTGGCAGACTGAAAAACACCTTTAAAAATGTGAATGCCCTGCATCCTGCCTGGATGCTGTATCTCCAGTTGCCTAGCAACAGGCCAGTTCTTCCCCTTCCCACCCCTCACCTCTCCCCCACTCCCATGGAAGCTGGTGGTTCCAAAGTGATCACTTTTTTTTTGCATCATTATCAACACTCCAGAAAAATCAGCTTGGTCTCTTTACCATCTCAGTCTGTGTAGCAATAATAACAGTGATGTAATTGGATTCTGTCCCCCCAGTCACTACTCCCTGCCCTCATCGGCTGGCCTCCAGGCCTTTCCCATTTCAGTATGCAGCGCCCATTCATCAGGTTGCCAGCTAAGAACCCTGCATGCACCTTGGAATCTTTCTGTTCTCCACCCCTGCGTTACACCCGACTAGTTCCAAGCATATCCTGGGTGCAGCTCTTCCTTCCCAGTTCAGGGCCACTGCTATCATCAGCTTCTAAGGCACCATTGTTATCCCCTGTGCTACTAGAGGGCTCTCTCCTTACTTCCAGACTTGCCCTCTCAACAGCCTGTTTTTCAGATAGCAACAATGATCTTTTTTAAACAGTATTTTTACAACATTTTTGAGACAGCTTGAAATGTACAAAAAAGTTACAAAAAACAGAAGGAAGAACTCTCCTCCCCCAGCTATTTGAGAGCAAGTTGCTTACCCAATACCCCATCACCCTTGAATACTTTAGTGCATATTTTCTACAAACAGTTGCCTTCTATGTGGTAAATTCTGTAGTCTTTCCTTGACTTTCATGACCTTGAAACTGTTGAAGATTGCAGGCTGGTCATTTTGGAGACTGTTCCTTTAATTTAGGCTCACCTGATTGAATTCAGGTTGTGTATCTTTGGCAAGAAAGTCACATAAGTAATGCTGTGTTTTCCTTGCTGTATCCTATCAGATGATGCCGTTTCACCTTGTTACATTATTGATGATGTTCACTCTGATCACTTGACTTTAGGTAGTGTCTGCCAGACTTTGATGCAAAGTCACTCTTTTCCCTTTGTAATTGATAGGTATTTTGTTTGGATGTACTTTGAAAGTATATACATTTCCCATTTCTTATTATATTTTAAATTTTGTTTACTGATATCAGTATGGATTTCCTGTTTATTTAATCGGTTATAATCTGTGACTATCAGTGTTTATTTTGAGCATATCCTTACTTCTGGAAATAAGATGCTCTAGTCTCACCTTGTGCTTTCTTGACCCAGCTCTGGAATGGAGAATGGTGTGTAGAAACCAAGATCGGGCACTGAGTGTGCTTGTTGTGGGGGTGTTTCTGCTTCCAGGCCCTTTTGGCAGACAGAGCTAGGACTGTATGTGGATACATACCCACTTATGTCCATATTTATTTCTGTATCCATGTATATTGAAAACCTGAGTTCATACTGATAACCTTCAATTCTGAACCTAAACCTTTAATTCTGAACCCATTGTTTGGTTTATTCTTGCTTTCTCCCCTAACTGTATTTGATCAGGCCTCTTGTATGTATCAAATCTCCCATCCCCACCCTCAGCTGTTTCCCAGTACTGATGTCCTTCTTACTCCATCTGCCCCACCCCAAATCAGGCAAGCTCTGATCTGCTCCCTGTTAAGCTCTGTCTAAAGGGGTGCTAGAGGGAGACCATAGGCTGGGAGACAGGAGGACTTCCTGCCTCCTGCCTGCTCCTTCTCCTTGAGTGACCCCCTAGCAGCACTTCATCCTGGCAGTGAAGTTTCTTCTAGTCATGCGCAGCTGATTCCAGCTTAGAGTTGTCACCACACTAGGATAACAGCCTTTTTGCAACCCCTCAGAGACCCCAACATCAGCTCGCTAGCACTCCTTCCTCAGATACCCAGGCTTTCAGCTTCTGGGGCTCACCTTTGACCTCAGAGACCCCAGTGCCAGCTGTAGCACCCCATCCTTCGAGGTCTGAGTTTCAGGCTTACGGGGAGGGCTCTTCTTCGGATTTCTAAGTTTTAAAAATTTTATCCTTTTCCTTTCAATTCCCTTATCCTGAGGGTAATAGTTGTTTCCTGCATTTGCTGTCTCCGTGATAATTCATGTGCCCCTTTTTACTTTTCATTTATGTAGTTAATAGTTCTTTATATTAAATTTTATTTGTCCAAATAACTGTCTAGACCACTTAGATATGTAGATGGTAAAAACTAGAAGTTAAGATAAATTATTCAACCATACTCGGAAAGACTCTAAGCAACAGATGAAATAGGGGTTAAGTAGTTTTGTTTTTTGGTTTTTTTGAGTTGGAGTCTCACGCTCACGGCCACCCCAGCATTGACCTGCTGGGCTCCAGCGACCCTTCAGCCTCAGCCTTCCAAGTAGTCGGAACTATAGGTGTGCACTACCACGCCCAGCTAATTTTTAAAAATTTTTATTGTAGAGATGAGGTCTCGCCAGATTACCTGGGCTGGTCTCGAACCTGTGAGCTCAGGTAGTCCATTTGCCTCGGCTTCCCAAAGTGCTGGGATTACAGGCTGAGCCACTGAGCCGGCCAGGTTAAATAGTTTTCAAAGTCATTTAGCAGAAAATAGGGTTGAATTATCAGTTCTTCAAAGGGATGATAAATTTTCTTTCTCCTGACTCTACTTGATCCAGATGATAGGGTCGCTTCATTTTTTGTTGACATTGATTGATTCAAAATGTTACTCTGTCCTTTATACCTGCTTATGTCCCATCTGTCTGTCTTGACTTGGATCATTGTTTTCTTAGTCTCTTCCTCTCAATACCTGTGTGATTAACAGGGTGGTGTGCCACTGTGATTTAATTTTCTATTTTGGTTTTAGTAAATGCAGTCATAAAGATTTTAACACACCAATACAAAATTGTTATTGTATCCTCAGAATTGTTTGAAAATATTTAGTATTTTTCAGAAACAATGTTTTCTCTTGACTTTTACTTCTGGATTCTTCTTTTTATTGCCCCCTATTTTTAAAAATTAGCTTCCATTCACATAGTTAATTTCCTGTTGCTTGCTTCTCGAAGTTTCTTCTGATAATCTGTGTTCACCCATTTCAGGAAAATTTGTATAAAACTGCTAAAATGCATAGCCAACAAAGTATATTTTATTAAAAGTAGGAGGAGGTCGGACATGGTGGCTCACACCTGTAATCAGCACTTTGGGAGGCCAAGGTGGGAGGATCGTTTGAGCTCAAGAATTCTAGACCAGCCTGGGCAATATAGTAAGACCTCATCTCTGTAAAAAATTAAAAAATTAACCAGGTGTGGTGACAGAGGCGGTGGTGAGCTGTGATCATGCTACCACGCTTCAGCCTGGGTGACAGAGCAAGATACTCTGTTTAAAAAAAAGAATTGGAGGAAAACTTGACAAGGATGCTCGAGTAACTTTAGGATCACTAACATGGAAAGAAAAGAGATGAAGAGAAGGCATTTAGATTGCAGCCTTGTTACCAACCACTTTCTGTATCTTCCCTGCCGCCTTTTTCTCAGATCTGGCCCCTGAGGTGGGATGGACAGATCTTTTGCCTACTTTATGGATAAAGAAATTTAGTCACAGAGAATCAGGTGACTTTTCTCTGATGGCATGCTACCAGGTGGCACGCTGAGGACTTGAGGCTCCTTGAGTGGCAGCCAGGATATTTCTCCGGGGTCCGCATGGGTGTGAGCCCCCCCGCAGCTCACGTGCAGGAGGAGTAGGCAAACTGTCTAGACCATCAGATACATAGGTGATAAAGACTAGAAGTTAAGATAAATTCTTTAACTGCACTCGGAAAGACTCTAAGCAACAGGTGGAATAAAGGGTTAAGTAGTTTTAAAAGTCATTTAGCAGAAAATAGAAATAAATGATCAGACCTTCAAAGGGATGACAATTTTCTAAGCCTTAGTAATAAAATGAGGCCGGGTACGGCAGCTCACGGCTGGAATCCCAGCACTTCGGGAGGCCGAGGCAGAAGGATCACTTGAGCCTGGGCAACAATAGTGAAACTTCGTCTCTACAAAAATGTTTTAAAAATTGGCTAGGTGTAGTGGCACATGCCTGTAGTCCCAGCTACTCAGGATGCCGAGGCAGGAGTATCAACTGAGCCTAAGAGGTTGAGGCTGTGATCATGCCACTGCACTCCAGCCTGGGTGGCTGAGTGAGACTATGAATTAAAAAAAAAAAAGGAACGTATTAATCTATGTGTTTAATAGACACAATTTAAAATTTTGATGTGTCAGCTTGGTTTGTGTCTGTCAAAGTGATTAGTGTAGAAACATGAGAAATATAAGAAGGAAACAAATGCAGAAAGCAAAATTACATAAGCATTGAATATGTCTGAGCAAGAACTAGAATGGGAACATGGACAGATTAATTAGTTCGTGGTATAATTATGAGTGGAATGCTCTTTGATTTCCGTGAGTGTGCTGTCTGATTTGCACAGTTACAACAGTTGCTGCCAAGTATTGGGGTTTTTGTAGAAGAAGCCAGAGTGTGGTGCTGTGTCCTGCCAGAGCAAACGCTTCTGCAGTGTGTGCTGTGTGTGGCTCATGTGTAGCTCGTGGGATAGCTTGTATATAGCTCGTGCGTAGCTCATGGGGCGGCTCGTGGGATAGCTCGTGTGTAGCTTGTGCACAGCTTGTGGGGTAGCTTGTGGGACAGTCGTGCACACCTCACTGGTATTCTTTCCCTTCCCTGCTTATCAGGTTTGTGAGTGGTTTTGTTCTCACAGTAAAAGGAAAGGTGCCATTTGGTTCCCCCAGAAGCTACCAGGAGTGGTGACTGTCTTCAGTGGTTGTTTAAAAAGACTTATTTCCATAGCAAGTTTTGGGAATGACTATTTTGGTGATATTATAAAGAAATGGAGATGAACTGCAGATGACCTTTTAAAGCTCAAGGGTTTTCTTTTAACCTGGTCTTTTTTATTTCTATTTATTTTTTTTAAATTCAAGCTTTGTTTGCTCTACTCCCTAATCTCTGTGCTGATGGGCACTTTCTGTGGTGGTGAGCCAGAGTTCAGAACTCACTATCTGATAGGCACAAGAACCTTCTTTGCTCTATTACCTAGATTGGTGAACCATGGTGATCAAACCTTAGTGGTATTAAGCAACTGTTTAAGGAGAAAAAAATACAGAATCAGATTAATAGTATGGAACTCAGAAGTCAGCTTACATATTTTTTAGAGCTAATTATAGATACTCATGCACAAGCAGGAAATAATACAGAGAGAAATAATCCCTTGTGCACTTTGCCCACCTTTCTCCAGTGGTGACATTTTGCAAAACTGTAGTCATGGAGAATTTGGAAAAGGGTATGTAGCAAAGTTAGCATAAAACATATATGGAGGTAAAAATGAAGACAGGAGTAAGATAGGTCATTGGTGAAATGGCTGCTAGGCTGGCAGGACGCACAGTGTTGCTGGGTCGAATGACCTGGGCTACAGTCCTGGTTCTGCCACTCACTCTGCTCCTGGGAAGAAATCACCTCGCCTTTCTCTAGAGTTTCCAGCACTGCTGTAACAAATTGCTGCCAACTGGGGGCTTAAACAACAGATTTTTTTCTCTCACAGTTCTGGAGGCTAGAAGTACAATGTCAGGGTGTCACCAGAGCCGTGTTTCCTCTGAAGGTTCTAGGAAGACCCTCCCTTGCCTCTCACGGCTTCTAGAGGCTGCCGGCAGTGCTTGGTCTTCCTTGACTTGTGCCTGCTTCACTCCAGTCTCTGCCTTCATCTTCACATGGCTCTGTCCCTTTGCTTCTGTGTCCATATGCTCTCTTTTTGTAAGGAGTCTTGTATTTAGGGCCCACCCTATTCTGATATGTGAGCTTATGTTAACTTGGTTGCATCAAGTAAAGACACTGTTTCCAAATAAGGTCACAGTCACAGGGTCTGGATGGACATGAGTTTTAGGGGTACACTATACAACCCAGTACACTGTCCACAGAAACCTGACTCAGTTTTCTCATCTGTCATTTGCAGATGATAATAGACTTTCTCTCAAAGAATCCATGTGAGGAGAGTGAGAACAGCGGCGTAAAGTTCTGACTGGTGGACACTCCTGTTAGAGATGCCATGTGACTTACCTGGGACTGTGGATGTCCAGGGTAACCACAGGCACTTTGGAGATCATCACTGCTTGGAGAATGTCTCGTGTTCTTCCAGCTGCCTGTGACTGCTGCTGTGCACTCAGGTGGCTTTCAGTGCTCATGCACCTTGTGTACTGTGTGCTCGCATTCCTGGGGCCAGCAAACCTATCAGTTACTCTCTCAGTAGTTGCGTCTTGGCTTTGGCCAGGAGATGGAAACATTTTAACCAGATTTTGGTAATGATGGTATCTGTTATAATAGATATTGAAGTATACAGTCAGCATCACTTGATGATGGGGATACCTTCTGGGAAATGTACCATTAGGTGATTTTGTCATTGTGTAGACATCAGAGTATACTTCACAAGCTTAGATGCACACCTGGCTGCATACTTGCGCAGCATTGACTGTACTGAGTACTGTAGGCAGCTGTAACACAATGGTATTTGAGTAAAGATAGAAAAGGTAGAGTGAAAGTACAGCCCTATAATCCTACGGGACCACCTTCACACATACGGCCCGTCGTCGACTGAAACGATGGTGGCACATGACGGTGGTTGCTCATAACAAACGTCTACACTGATGAGTATACTGACTTTCCAAAACTTTCAGATAGTAAATATTTTTAAAAGGTAACATTTTTAAAGAGTATAACTTAATGTGACACCACAGCCAATTAAACTTTTATGTAGAATCAACTTGTTAGGCTAAATTGTTGATTTTCCTTTTTCATTTATAGCCAAACCATTTACACAGCTGGTGAAAGAAATGCAGCTTCATCGAGAAGACTTTGAAATAATTAAAGTAATTGGAAGAGGTGCTTTTGGCGAGGTAAGACGGACTTCATTTTAACTTTGCCTCCGTTGCCAAAACAGCAGCTCCCATTTCCCCTTCCTATGGACCTACACGTTGATTTTGAGACAAGGTAGTTACTGGTATCATTTGGAGAGATTTGTTTTTCTTCTCCTTGTCTTCTTTTTTTATTTTTGTTTTTATTTTTTGAGTCATGGTCTTGCTGTGTTGTCCTGGGTGACCTGTAACTCCTAGGCTCAAATGATCCTCCCACCTCAGCCTCCTGAGGAGCTGGGACTTCAGGTGGTGCCACTGCCCCTGACTGGAAAGTTCTTAATGTAGAAAACCTGAAGGATAGAATGGAGAAGAGAAAAAAACCTATAGAGGTGGCTGGAAGTGATGGCTCATGCCTGTAATCCTAACACTTTGCAAGGCTGAGATAGTAGGATTACTTGAGCCCAGGAGTTTGAAACCAGCCTAGGCAACATAGTGAGACCACCGTCTCTACAAAAATTTTAAGAAATTAGCTGAGTGTGGTGGCACCTACTTCTAGTCCCAGCTACTTGAGAGGCTGAGATGGGAGGATCACCTGAGCCCAGGCAGTAGGTTGAGGCTGTGGTGAGCTGTGATTGTGCCACCGCACTCCAGCCTGGGCAACAGAGTGAGACCCCGAATCAAAAAAAGAAAAAACAAGACCACAAAAGCTTGTGACTAGATTATGTTGAATATTGTTGGGACCAAAAATAGTTGATTACAGACACAGATAGTTTTTAAAAATCCATTTGTTAATTGAATTTTGGCATTTTCTAAAAAATGCAAGGAGGGTTAAATACTGACTATTCTCTTCTCATGATATGTAGCTTGCCTGCTATCAGTACTTGTGCTGTTGTGAGGCCAGCCGGCTTTGCATGGAGATGAGGCAGAGTGTCTGGAGTCCTGCTGCAGGGGCCATGCCAGGTTCCTCAGGCAGTGCTGGGAGGCTGTAGTGCAGTGTGACCTTTCCTGCTGAGCACTGTTTTCGGCATCCTCCTGCAGGGCGGTTCTGCCAGGACCGGGAGAGGCCAGGCTCCCTCTCAGTGAATTACCTGAAGAACTTGCCTCTTAGACTGTGAAGGACATTAGCATCTATGTTTAAATTTGATCTTAAGCTCTCCTCGACTGGTAATAGAGGAAAAATCAAACAATAAAGTGCTCTGTCATGTCATAGCTGCGGGTGTGCTCTGCCTGCAGCAACCTACTTACTGGGCATGTCTGTAAAGTGCTAGGAATTGTGCGATGGCATTTGTGTGCAGGGCAGACACTTTCCAGTGTGCAGACAGGAGAGAAACGAATCAGCCCTGCCTGCTGGTGGCACCATCCCTGTGAGTCTTCCCAGAGGGATTAGGGACGGGAGCAGTCAGGCCCCTGGGGACAGCTCCTCCAAGGCCCATTCCAGGGTGACCGGAGCTCCAGGCTTATCTCAATAGAGTGTGGATTCAGGACTCACCAGCCAAACTCAGTTAGCTATGAGGTGAGGTGGGGCAGAAAGCTCTTTAAACTTTTAAAAAATGGTTAAGTTTAATTATGTATAAAATGCACAGATCTACATGTACAGTTTGAGTTTTGACAAGTGTCTGTACCTTTGTAGTCAGCACCCCTAGAAATTCCCTCTTGTCTCTTTGCAGAACCCCCACCCAGACCCTACACATACCAAGGCAACGACTCTTTGCCACCAATGGGGAAGTTTTTATTTAAAGGAGCTGTAGGCTGGGTGCGGTGGCTCAAGCCTGTAATCCCAGCACTTTGGGAGGCCCAGGTGAGGGGATTGCCTGAGCCCATGAGTTTGAGAACAGCCTGGCAACTTGGCAAGACCTCATCTCTACAATAAATAAAAAAATTTGCCAGGTGTGGTAGCACGTGTCTGTAGTTCCGCATACTTGGAAAGCTGAGGCAGAAGGATTGCCTGAGCCCAGCAGATCAACGCTGGGTGGCCGTGAGCGTGCCACTGCACTCCAGCCTGGGCAATAGAGTGAGACTGCAACTCAAAAAAATAAAAAATAAAAATAAAATAAAGGAGCCATAGGAAAAAAATTGAGTTCTACGCAAAATTGAAAAATCTCTAAACAGTAAATAGGTTGTTTGATGATATAGGTTATGGATTTTGTTGTTAAGTGAGAAGAAAGAAAAAACCTTTTAAAAGCAAAACCAAGCCGGGCTCGGTGGCTCAGCCTGTAATCCCACGCCTTGGGAGGCTGAGGTGAGTGAATTGCCTGAGCCCGCGGGTTCGAGACCCGCCTGGGCAACTTGGTGACACCTCATCTCTACAATTAAAAAAAAAAAAAAAAAGATTTAAAAAAAACAACAAAAAAAGCAATACCAGATCCCATTAGTTGTCTCCTGTGACCGCCTGTCTGCCTTGTTCCAGGAGTGGTACCAGGCGTGGGGGCTTTGGAGATGAGTAGGCCCAGGCCACACGGAACTCTGCGGCCACAGCCACACTTGGCAGAGTGCAACTGGGAGGAAGAGGCACACCAGGGCAGAGAGATGACTACTGGGAGGGAAGATGACAGAAAGAGTGAGAAAACTGTTTTAGCAAAAATGGTTCTTTTTAGCCAAGGAACTTAATGCAAAACTCAGTTTTATGAGTTGAAAGCAGATAGCCTACATCCTGAAACAGGAGCAGCGTGTCCTCTTGCCCAGACCTTTGCTTCTTGGATTTCTCCTTACCCTCACCCTCTCCAGGGATTACCGAACCTCTCTGAGCCTCCAGTTCCACATCTGTGAGATGGGGATTTTAAAATCCCCACCACCTGGGACTGTCTTGAGGATTAAATGAGCATATGCTGATAGACTGCTCAATGCTGCTCTGACACTTGGGAAGAGCTCGGTATGTGTTGGCTGTCACGATGATGTTGGTGATGTTATTGGTTGGCATATGATGTTTAGGAAGGCAGGGAAGTAAATAATGCCACTTGATAACTCTTTGTTCCATGCCTGCTGCATGGGAGGAGACACGCTGGCTGCTTGCTGTTGGCATCCAGAGGTACAGAAGTCACTGTCCCTGCCAATGAGTAGCTTGCAGTGTTGTGATGGGTCTTGGGCCCCGTGAGTGATTGACCTTATGCAGGATAGAATGTCTGCCATTCAGTGGCACAGACATCTTGACAGGTGCTAGTAGTGATGGAAGAGCCTATTCAGGATTTGCCAGAGACCAAAAAGTCTAGGAAGACTTCCTGAAGGAGGTAGCACTTGCGTTGTGCCTTGAAGAATGTGGCTGATGACCACACAGAATGCTGACTGTGTACCTGACTTTGTTCTGAGCAGTCTTGAGCCAGTGTGGCCCACAGCTCTCTTAGGAGCCTAGGCCTGCTCTTATCCTCTTGTAGTTTGAAAACTGAGGCACAGAGAAGCAAATTTGCCTGAGTTACACTCTAAAGCCTGCACGGTTAGTCACTGCCCCTGTGAAGAAAAGATTCTAGATGTGAGAACTGGCATGTGTAAAGGCAGATGGGGGAAGTGAAAGGGAGAGGTGCGCGGGCATGGGAGGGTGGGTGTGGAGGTGGGGCCTGTGAAAGCAGGGGAGAAGCTGGGAGCTGGGAACAGGTGTTCACAAGGCGAGGCTTAAAGAATATTTTTATTGGCTGATAATACTTGCACCATTTTTATGGGGTGCATGTGATTTTTGTTTTGTGCATAAGATACAATGATAGCAGGGCATTCAGGACATCCACAGTGAGCACTTACCACTTCTACTTGTTGAGAACATTTTAAGTCCTCACTTCTGGCTGCTTTGAAATGTACAGTACTTTGTTGTTACCTATAGTTGTCCAATTCTACTACTGAACATTAGAACGGTTTTTTTTTCTTCTTCTTCTTCTTTTTTTTTTGTGAATAGGAGTTTCACTCTTTTTTCCAGGCTAGAGTGCAGTAGCACACTCACAGCCACCGCAGCCTTGACCTGCTGGGCTCAGGTGATCCTTCTGCCTCAGCCTTCCAAGTAGCTGGAACTATAGGTGTGCGCCACCACACCTGGCTAATTCTTTTATTTGTTGCAGAGATGAGGTCTCGTCAAGTTGCCTAGGCTGGTCTCAAACCCATGGGCTCAGGCAATCCTCTTGCCTCCGCCTATCAAAGTGTTGGGATTACAGGCGTGAGCCACCGCGCCTGACCTTTTTCTTCTGTTTTTTTAATGAAAATTTCCAGACCTAACCCAAAGGTGGAAGACAGTGAGCTGCCTTGCATCCACCACTCAGATCTTGATGTTTCTGTGGTTGCAGTGGGGTTAAAAAATGAAGTTTTGACTCAGAAAAGAGCAAATCTTTATTTATGTAGAAAACTTCCCTTTCCTTCACAGCTCATTTCCTGGGCAATTAAGATTTCCCTGTAGTTACATGAAAATGTGCCAGCCTTTTGTCCCACGAACTCCTTCTCTGAGAAACTCACATTTGGATTTCAGGTTGCTGTGGTCAAAATGAAGAACACGGAGCGGATTTATGCAATGAAGATCCTCAACAAGTGGGAGATGCTTAAGAGAGCGGAGGTGAGTGTGGAGCCTGCAGAATAGGCAGGGGGGATTTTGTGTGAGCGGAAAGCAACAGTGAAGCCAGCCGAGTGGGAAGGACAGCCATCTCCCGAGTCCAGTCCCTTCTTCCTTGAGAGGGTGCTGCTCTCTGCCTGGCGGGTCTGGGCTCCTCCCGTCTGCTGCTCTCCCGTGGCCTTCTGCCAGACGCTCCGTTGAGAGGACACCCCTGGGTATGCTGGCCGGGGTTTTGTTTACTGAAAAGGCACATGGAAAGCTTCATAGCAGTTAGAGGCACTGACGCAGCGCTGCTGCAAGTGCAAAATGAATTACAGTGTTGAGAGCCTGCTCAGGTACAGAAATGGTTTTATATTCCTGCTTTGAGGGAGAATAAAGTTTATGAATAAAAGTAGACAACTGCCGCTTGGCCATCTTTGATCTGCTTTTTCTGAGCGCAGTGTCAGTCCCCTCAGAGGCTGTTTTGTGCCCTGACCCCACCTCTGCAGCCCCAAGCTCAACTCCGGTCTCCCTCCTACCCCACAGGCAGACCAGGCCAGACCTGCCAGTAAGCCACGCTTTTCTTCTCTGGCCATTTCCAGTTTCTGTCCTCACCTGCCCTCTGTCTGCCTTCTGTTCTATCTCAGCCAAGTACCTTCCTTGCTGGTTCACCTGCTTCTCCCTCCCTTCAGTTCTGTTCCGGCCACGTTGCATTCCTTCATCTGACTCCACTTCTGCCAAAGCACTTGGCAGCCTCTTCCTGCAGGCCACCGTTTGTGGCAGTGGCTCGCTGTGGCCCCCATGTCTCTCTGACCTGCCCCGAGCGCAGACTATGCCCAGCACTGCCATGTGGCTGGTGCTGCCCTCTGGAGTTGGACTCCTTAGACGTGGCCACCTCTTCCTTTTGGGAAGTCCTTTGCTTTCTAGCCTCTCTCATCCTACTGCTCATGCCCTCCTCGTAATTTTAGGTGACCCCTTCCTTTTTTTTCCTGGAATTTGTACCTTTTCTGCCAGTGAGAGCTGCCACTTGGGCAAATAGCAATATAGTCATTCATTTAGGTCAGACTTCCCCCAAGCTCTGGGTTTTTGTGAACTTGGGTGTCCTTCCTCTACATCTCTGTGGCACTTCAAGTTCACTGTGTCTAAATCGTTTATGGATTCCTCTTCCTGGTCCATATCCATTTCTTCTTTCCCTTACACCCATTTATTGCCCAGTAAATGCATGGTGGTTGATGGAGGTAGCACCATTTTGCAGTCCCCTGGGCTCAAATGTTGGTGTCCTCTTACTGCTCCAACCACCCGCATCGCACGGCTGCCGGGTTGCACTTTTTTTTTTTGCCTCTATGTCTTCCTTTCTGTCATCACTCCCTCACCTTACCTCCTGCTTCCGCTGGGCCCACCCCCAGGCCCTGCCCAGCACATTTTTTAATGGAGCAAATTTTTTTTTTGAGTTGAAATCTCACTCTGTCACCAAGGCTGGAGTGAAGTGGCATGCTCATGGCCACCACAGCCTCGATATGCTGGACTCAGGCGATCCTTCCACCTCAGCTTTCCAAGTAGCTGGAACTATAGGCATGCACCACTATGTCCAGCTGATTTTTTGATTTATTGTCAAGATGAGGTCTTGTCATGTTGCTCGGGCTGTTCTCAAACTCTTGAGCTCAGGTAGTCCTCTTGTCTCGGCCTTGGCCTCTCAAAATGCTAGGATTACAGGCATGACCCACTGCGCTTGGCTTGGAGCAATTTTTGATGGGGAAAAAAAGTAGTTACTGCTAATGAAAGTTTTAAGAGGTATAAGGTGTTTGGTATTTACCCAGATGTTGTGGAGGGTGAGTAAATTTTAAAAGAGTCAATATTGCTGATTTAATTTAAGTCTGGTTACCTAGATCCAATTAATTGGCATATTCAGAAAAGTCCAGGAATGTCTGCTAGTCATGATGATTATCCTAGAAAAAAAATATATAAATAAAATTGGATATATATGTGTGTGAGATATATAAAGATATATGTATTGCTATGTAATGCTAGTTGTAAATAATTTATTTTTTATTTTATTAAATAGATTATCTTAAACATTAAGTTTTACAATTTTTACAATATTGGCTTATAAAAAATTTTCCTAAAAAGCATGAATTAAATAAGAGATCAGGCAGTAGAAAAGTTGCTAAGCAGTATGAGATCATAGCTTTTAGACCAGGCTAGGTCTTGAAATATTTCATCTCTTTTGGTCAAAGAAATGTTAAAGGTTGCCCTCTCTGCTCTTAAAACAAAACTGCTGAATTAAAATATGCATATTCCTGCCCAAGGATCCTGTACAGGCAACCCCCCATTTAAGAACGGGCTTTATCTCAAGGGTCGGTAGGTAGACACCAAGCAGGCAGAACATCTCCTTCCGGAAACAGAATTAGCTGCTGTGGGTTCCTGAGCTGGTCCCAGCCTCTAAAACCCAGGGTCTCCCCTCGCCAGAGACTCACTGCTTTATTACCACTTCTTTCTGGCAGAGTCTTCTGGAAGACAGGAGGTCACATCCAACAGGACTCAGGTTCTAGCTATCTCTTTACCAGGTCCTTGTGACTGGTGTAAAAAGGGGTCCTGACAGTTCCAGAACTGCTTGTCTCTGCATGTTTTGGCATTAGCAGTCTCAACTGTATTATAATTAATAGAATTGAGACACATCTACCTCAGTCATTTCATTTGAAAGGAAAACTTTTTTAAGGTTTAGGAAAGAAAAACTTGTAGAAAAAACAAATTACAGAGGTCACTGTGAGACTGAAATGAGCAGGTCAGACCCATGTTCCAGTGCCTCGTATGGTAAACCCACCGTAGTGGCACTTATATTTTTAAGCTTGGCAAGATTCAAATATAAGAAAGAGTTTATATCTTGTTATTCTATGTGCTTAGTAAAGAAGAAATTTTATCATAATAGTGCCAAAGACCTGGTTGCTTTTTTTCTTTTTTTGGGGAGGTGGAGTCTCACTCCATCACCCATGCTGGAGTGCAGTGGCATGTCCACCTGCTGGGCTCTGGCGATCCTTCCACCTTAGCCTTCCAAGTAGCAGGAACTATAGGCGTGTACTACCACGCCCAGCTAATCTTTTATTTATTGTAGAGACAAGGTCTTGCCAAGTTGCCGGGGCTAGTCTCAAACCCACGGGCTGAGGCAATCCATTCGCCTTGGCCTCTCAAAGTGCTGGGATTACAGGCTGAGCCACCGAGCCTGGCCAGACCTGTTTACTTTTAACTGGAGATGCCATTTGGGTGTCAAAGCTGTTTTTATGTATTTATTTATTTTTTTGAGGTGGAGTCTCACTCTGTCGCCCAGGCTATAGTGCAGTGGCATGCTCACAGCCACTGCAGCCTCGACTTGCTGGGCTCAGGCGATCCTGAGTTTTCCTAGTAGCTGGAACTACAGACATGCACCACCATGCCTTGCTAATTTTTTGATTTATTGTAGAGATGAGGTCTTGCCATGTTGCTCGGGCTGGTCTCAAACCCCTGAGCTCAGGCAGTCCTCTCTCCTCCACCTCCCAAAGTGCTGGAATTACAGGCTTGAGTCACCACACCTGGCCAAAGCTGTTTATAAACCACCGCAGGCTAAAAGGCAGCCTTTTACCCAATACTACTGGCTCTAGGTCTCCATAGTAGGATCTGTTAGAATTGTATTCATTGGTTGACTGTGAAGTCAGTAAATAGGCGTGTACCCTCAGCCAGCCATGAGCCAGCCCATGTCACAGAGAAGTCAGGTGATGCCAGTGGGTGGAGCCCAGGCAGGAATCTGCGTGAGACAGGCGAATCCATGTGTTGACTGCATGGGGGCAAGGTGCAGGTGCTGTCTTGGTGACCTATGGGGCTGGCACAGATCTTGGGAAGGGAAGAGAGCCAGCTCAGTGTTGTCGACTGCAGAGCCCTTGGGGGTGCTAGTACACCTGGTTTCCAGTGAGAGTGGATGCTGTTCCTGTAGCCACTGTCACAGCAGGGACCCTGGTATCGACCCAGTATGCTATCTGGGCCTTCCTGTGAGCACAGACTGATGGCCCCCACTGCCTTGCAGACTGCATGCTTCCGGGAGGAGCGTGACGTGCTGGTGAACGGCGACTGCCAGTGGATCACTGCGCTGCACTACGCCTTCCAGGATGAGAACTACCTGGTAGGTCTGCCCTGGAGCCCACTGGGGATTTGTTTGTGCTGTCACTGAAAATTAAGGGCAGCAGTTTGGAAATCTTGCATGATGCCACTATACCAGGGCACTGATGGGGAGGGTGATTTGGAACTGACATTTTATTTATTTATTTATTTATTTATTTATATTATAAAGATGTGAGGTACAATTCAGGGTTAGGTATACAAACATTGATTATGCAGGTTCCCTTGTTGATGAGTTATGACCCTCCCTCCCCTAGTAGTTTCCCTCAGCTGCCAATCCCACCCCCCTCCCCTGACAGTTTCCCATGGCTGCATAATATTCTATTGGGTATATGTACCACATTTTCTTTATCCAGTCCAGCTTCTATGGGCAGCATGGTTTGTTCCATGTTTTCGCTATTATGAATTATGAATAGAGCTGCAACAAACATACGTGTGCAGGTATCTTTTTTGTAGAATGATGTGTGAATTCCTCTGGGTATTTTCCCAGTAGGGGAATTTTGGGGTCATGTGGATGGTCAATTTCTAGTTCTTTCAGAAATCGCCACACTGTCTTCCAAAGAGGTTGTGCTAGTTTGCATTCCCACCAGCAGTGTAGAAGCATTCCTTTTTCTCCACATCCTCGCCAGCATCTGTTGTTATTTTATTGATGATGACCATTCTTACTGGGGTTAGGTGGTATCTCAGTGTGGTTTTGATTTGCATTTCTCTGATGATGAGTGAAGCTGAGCACTTTTTCATGTGTCTGTTGGCTGCCTGTATATCTTCTTCTAAGAAGTGTCTATTCATGGGAACTGACATTTTTAAAATGTATGTTGGACTAGATAAAATGGAGGGGTTTGTTAGGTAGAATGGATTTTAAATAGACTTGTGAAAGTGTGTACTTTGTTTTTCTCTAATCATTAGATAACCCGATTACATTGTTTACTGGGTTAATTATATTTACATAAACTGGAGGTTTGAAACATTTTTGGTCTTGAATTATGTATAAGAATAAGAAACTGCTGTAGAGATTTAGCTACGTGGATGTTTCTGTTTTTGTCAGTGGTCGTGTCAGAGGGTACCTCCTGCTGGCCTGCAGTCCTTCTGCAGTGGGTGAGCTGCCCTGAGGGCTTTATGACAGTTATAGGTGCCTTCTGGTTTCCATGTTGTCTGTTTATTTTTCTGACTGGAACCAGGGCTCACTTTGGTACTGACTGATCAACTTTGTGACCCATACACTTGTGTAGACCTGAGCGTGGACATGGACGTGGCTGTGAACATGGACGTGGCTGTGGACACCTCAGTTATACTTGAGAGACAACTAGCTTGGAAACGAAGGGGAATCCAGACCTTGGTGCAGGCCAAAAGTTAGAAGTACCCACCCTGTGGAGTTCTGGGTGGATGGGCCTGTACAGACTCAAGAGGAGCAGGTCTGGGCTTAACTCCGTCTGGCTGGCACTGTTTCCACGGTGGCAGTGAGAGGGGTGTGATTGCTGTGGTTGCCACAGCCTCAGAGCAGGGACCTACCTGAGTCTCTCTTTCCATGACAGACCCGCCTGGGCAACTTGGCGAGACCTCATCTCTACAATAAATCAAAAAATTAGCCGGGTGTGGTAGCGCGCACCTGTAGTTCCAGCTACTTGGAAGGCTGAGGCGGAAGGATCGCC
>CAUYQG010132045.1:0-20697 GCA_963574415.1 Tarsius wallacei
GAGCAGCCAACAGACACATGAAGAAGTGTTCAACTTCACTAATCATCAGGGAGATGCAAATCAAAACCACTCTGAGATACCACCTAACTCCAGTCAGAATGGCAATTATCAATAACTCAAAAAATAACAGTTGCTGGAGAGGGTGTGGCAAAAAGGGAACACTTCTACACTGTTGGTGTGAGTGTAAACTAGTGCAACCTCTGTTGAAAGCAGTGTGGCGATTCCTAAAAGCTCTAAATATCAACCTCCCATATGATCCCACGATACCCCTACTGGGAATATACCCTGAAGAACTCAAATCACTCTATAAAAAAGAAACCTGCACACGTATGTTTACCACAGCATTATTCACAATAGGAAGAACCTGAAAGCAACCATGTTGTCCATCAAAAGAGGACTGGATTAACAAAAGTGGTACACGTACAGAATGGAATACTATGCAGCCATAAAAAATAACAAAATCATGAATTTCGCAGCAACCTGGATGGAACTAGAGTCTATAATACTGAGTGACCTCACAGAAACAAAGAACTGAGTATCACATGTTCTCACTCATATAGTAGACCTTGATCATCCAACGTATTACCACAAGAAAATGACTGACGGTGGTGGGAAACTATGGGGGGGAAGGGGAGGAGGATGGGATTAATGGTAGTAAATATCTGTCTGGGGATGGGGAGACACTTCTTATCAACAAGGGTGCCTGAACGATGCATATTTGTATACCTAACCCTTAACTGTACCCCACAGTATCATAATAAAAAATGTTGAATTAAAAAAATGAATACAGTATTCTATCTAACAACAACAGAATGCATAGTCCTCTAAAGCTTGCATGGAACATTCACCAAGATAGACTATGTTTTAGTCATAACATCTTAAAAAATTTGAAGAAATAAAGACTGTGCATTGTATGTTCTCACACAACAGTATAATTATTTGTAAGTCAAAAACATAAACATAGTTGGAAAATCCAAAATATTTGAGAATGAAACAATGCACTTCAAAATAATATATGAAGCAAAGTCCTCAAAACAAATTTATAATATTTTGTACTAATTAAAAGTAAATAATTTATAAATACTATAAAGTAGTGCTTTGTGGAAAATTTATAAAATTAAATGCATACATTATAATTGTTAAAAATACAAAATTAGTAGCCTAAGATTCCATGTTGGAGATTAGAGAAAGAAGAGGAATGTAAGCCAAAAACAAATAGAATAAAATAAATATCAAACTTGCAGCAGAAGTCAATAAAGTGGTAAGCAGGAAAACAAGAGAGGAAAACAACAAAACCAAAAGGTAATTATCTGAAAAAGATCAGTAAAATAGACAATTTCTAGGCCAAGCTATCCAACAAAAAAGACAAATGATAAAAATAGCAGTATCAGAAAATAATTACCGATTCCTCAAACAGAAAAAAAGGAATGCTATGAACAACTCTGCCCAAAGAAGTACAGACACAAGCTACTAGAGTTTACATAAATAGATAATCTCAATAGCCCTATATTTCTTAAATAAATCAAAACAATAATTAATAATCTTTTAAAAATATAATTAACAGAACCATATAATTTCACTAGTGACTTCATTTTAAAAAGAAATAATATCAATTCTTCACAATTTCTTTCACCATATAAAAGCAGAATAAACTCATCCTTAATTTCTTCATAATGTCAGCATTCCTTAATATCCTAGATAAAGACACGGCAAAAAAAGAAAACCATTGAGCAATTCGTTTCATGGACATAGACTCAACATTCTCCACAAAGTATGACAAATTGAATTAAAATAAATAAAAATAATTATGCACAATAAATAACAAGGATTTATTCCAGGTATGCAAGTTTGGTTCAGCATTCAAAAATCAACTTATGTAATCTACCATGTGCACAGACTAAAGAATAATTTTCCGATCGTATCAGGAGATATAGAAAAAGCATGTGACATAAGCCAACACCCATTCATTATAAAATCTCTCCAAAATCTAGGAAAAGAAGGAGACTTTCTTAATATACTAGCAAACAGCTACAGAAACAACAAACAAACCAAAAAAACTACAGCTAATGTCATAGCTAATTGTGAGAGAATGCAGACTTCCTCAGAAAAGGGAAAACGTCAAGACTACTCAACATCTTTCTAGGGTTCAGTGCACAATAAGATGAGCAAAAAAGAAAAAAATATGAGAAAATATGTATATTAGAAAAGAAGAATTAAATTGTCTCTATTTGCAGATGGCATGGTTGTCTATGTAGAAAACCCGAAAGGTAAAAACCAAAAGCAATAAAAAGCTCTTTGAAATTATATAGGTTACAGAATGTGAAATTGATACACAAAATCAACTCCTTCCTTATAAATCAGCAATAAACAATTAGAATTAAAAAAAATTAAGATAACAGCACAAAACGTGAACTAAGTATTAATCTAACAAAATATATGTGCAATCTATGTTAAAAACTGCAAAACTATTGATTTTAAAAATCAAATAAGATCTAAATAAATTGAGATATTCTGTGTTCATTGATTTGAAAATTCAGTATTATTAAGATGTCAATTCTCAAATGGTATTGGGACAAGTGAAAATCTATGCAAAATAAATAAATAAATAAATAAATAAACACAACAAACCTTGACACAGACCTTGTGGCCTTCACAAATATTAAGTCATAATAAAGCTAAATCTGAGTGTAAAATTCACAATTATAAAGATAGGAGAAATTTTTGCATTACTTTGAGTTCGGTCGTAAGTTCATAAATGCCATACCAATAGAACAATCCATGAAGGAAAACTAGGTAGGTTGGATTTTACTAAAATTAAAAAACTTCTACTCTGTAAAAGACATCATTAAGAAAATGGAAAAACAAGCCAGAAACTAGGAGAAAATATTTCAAAATGCATATCTAAAGGAGAACTTGTATCTATAACATTCAAAGAATACACACAAATATTCCAAAACAATAAAACAAACATCCCCATTAAAAGAACCATAAATATATTAAGATGCTAATAAAAGAGGATACTAGATGTGTGGTATATGGGAACTCTTTGTAGCATCTGCACAATAGTTCTGTAAATCTGAAGCTTTTCTAAAAATTTTAAGTTTATTGCAAACACCGAATGGAGAAGCTAAAGAAGGACAAATTCAGACCAACCAATGTCTCATTTTAACTTGTCACCCTTTTTCATGATAGGTTGGAGCCTGACAACAACATGGGTGAACTAAATACTTAAGAATGACGTTACCCAAATATTCAAAGGAAGAGGAGGCAAACAGCTTTGCCATCACTGAGCCACAGTTTCACTTCAAATATTGATATGGATCTGTGATATGGATCTGTGCAGTAACAAGTAGACATATGTATATCCACAGGTACAGACATGCACGCTGGGGAAGATTCTAGGTTTCTTATCATAAATGAAGATTTTGAAATGCACAGTGGGTGATCAGGACTAGATCAAATTCAAATCTTACCTCTGAATAAAGCATGTTTTGCTTTAAGAAGCCTGTTAACCACAATGTGTAAACACAACAATAATCATGGATTAAATTTAAAGAGAAAATTAACTGAGAAGTGTACTTAATAAATATTGTTTGAATGAATAAATAAATATTCTAACTTGAGAATGTAGTAGTTTGACAACACTATCCAGAAATTATTTGGAAATTTTTAATAAAAAAATATTTAAGTTGAAAAAGTTTATGCTTAAATTTGTTTTCTCTACATTAGCAAAATTTGCAACTGGATAGGGTAAGACTGTGCATATGGAAATAAGTTAGAAGTCTTTTTTTTCTCTAGGGAAGAAGATAGCATAAGAGTTGGTACTAACAGCAGGATTGGGGAAGATGGGAAAGGAATCAATAATAGGCTGCCTTAGTCACAGAAGGGAAGAATGAGTGAGATACTGAATTTGATGAATGTATTTTCTTTCCTTAACTGTTTCTTGACAGGTCTTACATCTAGAAAGTTTGTTAGTGGATCATAACTTGGATATTTAACTTATGTTATGCTTCAGACTTAATGAGATTTATCTAGAGGGAAATTCAGGGATGTTTATATTGTGACAAAGTGTTCATTAGCCATCGTAATAGCTGATTTTAAAGATCATTTGTTTTCTGTGAAAAGGAGAAAAACTACAACGTGTTTAAGTGATTGTGCTGATGTTCCATTTTGGCAATAATTACTACACAATTGTGAAGGGAAATTGGTCATTTGCAAACTGTAATGACAAATCTTAATCCAGTAATAACCGCAAATGCAGTTCATTACATGTATAATTGGTAGTAATCTATATTCAAGCCTGGTCCAGAAAGGTAACAGTTGAAGGACAAAATTCTCATTTCCTAGGTGTATAGTGTTCTTTCAAATAAACAACCAGATAACTCTAGTTATTGAAACTTATTTCATAGCAATATTCATGTGCATTGCTTTACAAGGTTCACATTTATATTCAACTATCTGAAAAGACTCAAAGGCTGGTTTAAGAAAATTCTTGTCACTTATATCATGGTTAAACATAGGTACTGTTTTATATCTCAAGCAGAAAGGAAGTTCACCAACCATCTCTTACTGACAATGTTGTACATTTAAACCAATGCAATGTAATGACAGCTTCATGAATATAAAACCTATTACCCACCAAAAAAAAAAAAAAGGTCTAACGAGCTGTTATAGGTCAGTATCACGATCAGCTTCATGGGCACTTAAGGAAATTGCTACAGCACTGTGAAACACTCTCAAGAACAGAAACACTAGTGGAGAAAACTTATTGTGGTCACTACATAGTTATGATTCGTCGGTTCTCTCTCTCTCTCTCTCTCTCTCTCTCTCTCTCTCTCTCTCTCTTTTGAGTTGGAGTCTCACTCTGTTGCCCAGGCTGGAGTGCAGTGGCACGCTCACAGCCACCCCGGCATCGACCTCCTAGGCTCTGGTGATCCTACCACCTCAGCCTTTCAGTTAGTTGGAACTACAGGTGTGCACTACCACGTCCGGCTAATTTTTAATGTATTGTAGAGATGAGATCTCGCCAAGTTGCTGGCATCAAACCCGTGGGCTCAGACAATTCACTCACCTTGGCCTCCCAAAGTGCTAGGATTAAAGGCTGAGCCACTGAGCCCAGCCTCTCTTTCTTTAAAAGATGGTGACTCTAATAAGCTATAGATTACCATAGTGCTGCAGCTTTTTAATTTTTATTTAACTTTACATATACTAAAAGACACATTTTATTTTTTAAACTATTTACACAAATAATAGATTCATATATAGGCCTGTAAATATGCTTTAGACAAAGTACACTTCCTTTTCACTTCTATCCCTAATAGGATCTACTACCCACTTCTCCAGAGGTAATCTTTGTTATAAGTTTGGTGGATTCCTTTTCAAACTTCTCTCTAAAGTTTTATATCCACAAATACGCCAATTATCTAAATACTTTCTGAAGTTTAAGCATGTGTATTTAAAACTAGAAAGTGTTTAGAAAGTTTTCATGTCTGTGTGGAGTGTGTATGTATAATACTATTATGATATAATCTATGTGTAAAAGACACTTATATGAGACTGTCATCATGATATAATTTTCAATGGTGATCATAGCAAAAATTAGAAATTGCTTAAATGTCTATTATTAGAAGGATGGCTGAAATATTTAAGTATTTAAGAGTATATCTTCATATGAAATAATATGTGGAAATTAATAGTGTTTAATTATTTAATTAAAATAATTTTTTTGTATAAGCGCTAGCATGAAAAAGTAAAGTTATATTGCTGAAGAAAAAGCTTAATAATCTCTTTATATTTTATATATTTTTTAATGAATGCAAATTTTACTAAGGGATGCTCATACCGAATTGGGTAAAGAGTTTGTACAGAGACAATGGCTGTATAATGAAGTATGAGGTCAGATAGTAATTTTGACCAAATAATGATATACTTAGTAATTTCTTTAATAGATTTTTTGAACTCTCTCCTTTCTTACTTCTTTTTGACAGTGAGTATTCCCTAGAAGTTTTAATCATGATAGAAGTATAATCATATGTAGTTTCTCTTTCCTAAGTTAAATTTAGAGTCCATGTTAAAGAAGGATCACATGATAGACTGTAACTAGGGAAATAAATTAGAAAATTATTACAATAATATATGCGAAATATCAAGAGGATTCAGCTTTGGACCTGGCACATAGTAACGTCAAAAAAAAGTATATTTTGATTCTGTGTCAAAATTTTTCTGTCTATAATCTGCATAACAATGAAAATAGAAATCAATATACAATTGCAAGGTGTCTGGCAGTTCACAAATCAATTTTAAACATATTGTATACATTGAAATCTGAGAAAAACTATGACTTTGGGATAGTATGTAGTTGATAACTTGTTAATGTCTATGTATTTTTGCATTATCCTGAAATTTAGCATGTGATTTTTGGATCAAGGCAAATTACCATTATTTTGACAATAATCTTATCAGTTTCCCAATATCGAAATAACCACAATTAAATAAATATAGTAAAGGATTTAGTACTTCAGGGGAGAATATGTTATCATGAAAATTCAAATTATAAAGTAAAATATTAATTAGAAATAATAAAATTGGTATTTGTAAAATTACCTGTAAGCATAGGTGAAATTTTTGGTTTGAGTGTGTTACTTCTTTGTGGTTTAATGTTTGGATTGATCTTAATGCAGGTTTTGAGTTTAAGTGATATATTATGGATTCTATTAATAAGAAGTAAGAATGAATGGTATGATTTTATACATCAAATAAGTTTTCTAAGTAATATATTTATGTGAAAAAATATAAAATTAACAAATAATTTTAAACAACAATAATTCAGGAATTATATATACATTTCTACATGATATCTTACAAAGACAACTCAAGGATATAAATAATTTGATGCTTTGAATTTTTTATTTTATAAAGTTAATATAATATTTTAATATATTTTATAACATGGTCTTACACCTATTTTCCTGTTCAGCCCTTTTTCAAATAATATGTATTTTATTTTATTTTTTGTCATTATATGACACTTTCCACAACAAAGTAATATTTTTCCCCACAGAAGGGACTTCTGGATTTATATTTAGCAAGCTCATTTAATATTTTTATATGTATGGTTTATGTCTATTGTTTTGTTTCTAATTATCTGGGAAAAGTATAATTCTAAGTTAGATTAAATATATATTAATTTTTATAATTTTTTCTAATAAAATAAAAACTCAAGACCATTGTTTATAATAGAAATGGATAATTAAAAATCTGCAGAAATGTGAAGATAATCTGTTACTCTAGACTAGGTAGACAAAAATAAATCTATACAACTAGACAAAAAGCATCTCCAAAAACCAGTAACTAACATGATAATTAATGATGAAAGACTGAAAGCATCTCCCTATGAATGAAAATAAGGCAAGTTTTGTTACTTCTACTCAACTTTCACTGGAGGTTCTATGCCGTTAAAATAAATAAATAAAAGGTATATAGTAAGAACTTGGCACAGTTGTATAATCGTATCTCATAACATAGTACAGAATTTGGGAAAGAGTAATCAATTTTCATTGCTGGTGACCCAATTTGATCACTACAGAATTCCAGAGTATTAAAAACACACATATGGACATTCACAGAAGCACATATATCAACTAAAACTAAGAAATGAAGACAGCCAAGTTGCAGAAAAAAAAAATCATGTTTATGAAATGGAAAATTGATTGTTGCCAACATGGCAATTCTCAAATTAATCTACAACGTTAGTACATTCTCTATCAAAATTCTAACCGAATTTTTGTTGAAATTGTCAAGATCTTCTTGAAATGTATATGGTAATGAAAATGACATATATTTCCCCAAAATTACTTTGAAAATAACAAAATTGTTGGGATTTATTATTCAATTCATAACTTGTTAAGAAGTTACAGTAACAAGATAATATAGTATTACAGGAAAGGCACATAGCTACATGGAACAGAATGAACAGTTCAGAAATATTTTGTAGCATATACATGCAATTGATTTTTGGCAAAAATACAAAACAATCTGATGAAGAAATGAACTTTTTGTTTTATGTTTTACAAATGACGTTAAATTAATTGGACGTCCCATCCAAAACAAAGACTCACCTTAGACTTATTTCACTTCATACGCAAAAGTTAACTCAAAATGCATCATACAGTTAAATATTATATCTAAAATCATATAAATACTATAAGAATACATAGGATAAAGTATGTGTACCCTTGGATCAAAAATATTTCTTAAATACAGCAGCAAAACCCAATCCAGGAAAAATAAATAAATAAGTGAATAGATAAATAAATAAATAGTACTACCCTGGGATGAAAACCTTTTATAGTCAAAAGACACCATTAAAAAAAAAAGAAGAAAGAATGTACAAGCCAGATAGATTCTGGGATCAAATGTTTGCAAATCATCTGTTTAATAAAAAATTTGTATCAATATATACAGAACACTAACAACTATAATAAGAAGACAAACAATCCAATTAAAGAATTGACAAAACATCTTCACAGACATATCACTCAAGAAATATGCAAATGGCCAAAAAGCATATGAGCAGATGCTCAATTTCTTTAGTCATTTTAAAAAGCAAATTAAAAGCATAACAAGATACCACTTCAAACTCACCAGAATGGCTGTAATTAGAAAAAAAAAAAGTAATATGTGTTGATAATTATGTAGAGAAATATAAATAATGCATTACTGGTGAGAATGTAAAATGATATAGAGATTTGGAAAATAATTTGTCAGTTTCTTAAAAAGTTAAACATGAATTTAACATATGGTCTGGCAATTCCACTTTTTTGAATTTTCCCAAGATAAGGAAAATATATATGCATAACTATGTGTATACGAATGGGCATAGCAGCATTAATCATAATAGCCAAAAGTTGGAAACAAATCAAATGTTCATGAGCTGATTGATGGTTACACCAAAAATGTGGTATAGTCATACTGTTGTAAGAGTTTTGAACTCCACTGTCAGCTTAAACCAGCAACCTTGGGTTCTTGTCCCATGACCAAGAAGCTTAAGGAATGTGGACACCAGAAGTATGAGTGAAAGTAGGATTTTATTAAGCAGCAAAGTTCTCTAGAAAAAGAGAGGGAACCAAATGGGTAACCTGGTGCTAAGAGTTATTTTGTGTGTGTGTGGTTTTTATCTTTTCTGGGGGAGTTTCTCTCATTTACATCTCATCTGCCCCTTACTTCCTGAGACTCAATTCTTATTGCACATGCAGTCCTTGACCAAAGTTACTCCATCTTGAATATTACTCATAAGTACCACAGAAAAGCCCACTCAGGGGTAAAACCACAATGCTAATGCTATGTTTATGATATTAAATAAGTCAAGGTCAAGTTAGGACATTTAGTTAAGTTACTGCGCCTGCATTTAAGCAGCAAAAAGTTCCTTTTAGCAGTACATCCTGAACTGACAGGGCCTTCTTAACCACATTAACCACATTTTAAGCCAACAATTTTATAATGGGGTGGTGCTGGGGATGTTCCCACAGGTGTTAAGACCCTTCCTCTCTTTCTGCCTAACCAGCTTTTGACTATCTCCTCTCTCAATACAATGGTTTACTATTCAGCAAAAAAAAAAAAAAAAAGACTGTATTCCAAAACATACTAAAGCATGGATGAATCTCAAAAAATGTGCCAAATGAAAGGGGAATCATCCCTGAATAAACAGACAAAAAAAGTCTATGAGACAAATACCTGCTAAGTTCAAGAATAGCTGATATCAACTCAGAAAGTATAAATAAAAAATATTCTTTCTTCAATTTCTCTTATCTTCCCATGGCAATCCGGGTGACAAATCTGACTAATGAGATAGGGGATGGAGTGAGAGATCTCGGTGGTTAAAATAAACAAGAAAAGACACCCCATTCTCATTGCTAAAGACCAACTGAAACAGAATCTGCTGTGAGAGGTAAGACAACTTTAAATAAACAAATATACGTAGAACTTACCTGACATTTTATATATTGACCTGAGATTTTTGTCAACAGTTAATTATTGACATGAGGCATTTTTTTTTTTCAGATGTTTGGTTGCAATTATTTTCTCCTATTTCTTATGTTTTTCATTCTGTGAATTATTTCCTTATGTAATTCCACTTCTTTTTTTTTTTTTAATAATCAGTATTTTTTATTATCCTATTGTGGGGTACAGTTAAGGATTAGGTATACAAATATGCTTCTTTCAGACACCCTTGGTGATAAGAGGTGTCTCCCTGTCCCCAGTATTTTCCTATTTTAAAACCCCTAATTTATTTCTCTCTTTTTGCTCTGACTAGAACTTCCAGGACTGTATTAAATAGGATAAATGAGAATGGGTATCCTTGTCCACTTTCAGTTCTTAAGGGAAGGCTTCTGGTTTTTGCCCATAAAGCATGATGTTTGCTGAAGTTTTGTCATAGATGGCTGTTATTATTTTGACAAATGTTTCTTTCGTGCTTATGTTGTTTAATGCAATTTGCTATAATCTTGTGGAGACTTTTTACATTTATGTTCCTCAGGGAAATTGGCCTGTAATTCCTTTTCCTTATTGAGTCTTTGCCAATTTGGGGTATCAGTGCGATAATAGCTTCATATAATGAGCTAGGAAGAACTCCTTTCTTGATTGCCTGATATGCTTTCAATATAATTGATATCAGAACTTCCTTGTATGTCTTGTAGAGTTCAGCTGAGAAACCATTTTGTACAAAGCATTTTTTGGCAGAGAGGTTTCTTATAACTGTGCCAATATCTTAGATTGTTATTAGTCTGTTTAGGATTTCAATTATTCTTTTTTCAACCATGGAAGGTTGTGTAATGCCAAGCATTCCTCCATTTCCTCTAGAATTTCTAGTTTGTTTACATATAAATGCCCATACTAATTGCTGATAATCTTTTGAATTTCTTAGAATCAGTTGTGATGTTTCCTTTTTTATTTCTAATTGTGTTTATTTGGACTTTATTTGCCTCATTTTTTGTCTATCTGGCCGGAGGTCTGTAAATAGTATTTATCCTTTCAAATAACCAGCTTTTTTTCTTATTAATTATCTTTATAATATTTGACTTCTCAGCCGGCCTCGGTGGCTCAGCTGTAATCCCGCGCTTTGGGAGACTGAGGTGAGTGGATTGCCTGAGCTCGTGGGTTCGAGACCCGCCTGGGCAACTTGGCGAGAGCTCATCTCTACAATAAATCAAAAAATTAGCCAGGCGTGGTAGCGCGTGCCTGTAGTTCCAGCTACTTGGAAAGCTGAGGCAGAAGGATCGCCAGAGCCCAGCAGGTGGAGGCTGCAGTGGCCGGGAGCGGCCACTGCACTCCAGTCTGGGCGAAAGAGTGAGAATCCAACTTAAAAAGAAAAAAAAAAAAAATTTGACTTCTCTTTTCTGAAATTGTGACTTTATTTTAGCAATTTGAATTTTTCTTCTAAATTTATAATTTATTTGTTCTTGCTTTTCCAGCTTCCCTAAGCATGCCATTAGGTTACTTATTTGAGATTTTTTTTTTTAATTTGATGTGTGCATGTCATGTTATAAACTTCCATTTCAACGTTACTTTCATGGTATCACAGAGGTTTTGACATGTTATGTCTTTGTTTTCATTGTTTCCAGGAATCTTTTTATTACTGCCTTGATTTTTGTGTTAACCTAAAAGTCATTCAGAAGCATGTTGTTTAATTTCCAAGTGTTAGTGTGCTTTGAGGGGCTCCTGTTGGTGATAATATTTATTTTTAATCTACTGCAGTCTCAGAAGATGCTTGGTATTATTCCAACCTTTTGAAATGTGTTCACACTTAGTTTACACCCAATAATGTGATCAATCTTGCAGTATGTTTTATGTATTAATGAATTGTCTTTTCCAAGTCCTGATGAGTACTATTTGGTTTTAGAGTGAGGTTTTTTTTTTTTTTTTTTTTTTGATGTTTATTAGGTTCAGTTTGTTGAATGTTTAGTAAAGATTCCAGATTTCCTTGTTAGTTTCTTTCCTTGATGATCTGTCTAGGACTATTAGTGAAGTATTAAAGTAGCTGATTATGATTATATGGGTGTCTATATCCTCTCTTCATTTAAAGTAGCAATTTTTTTCCTAAATCTGGGTGCTCCTGTGTTGAGTATATATATATATATTTAAGATGGATATTTTCTGTTGGTGAATTGAGTATTTTATATTTATGTAGTGTCTTTCAGTGTCTTTTAAAGCTTTTATTAATTGGAAATCTGTTTTGTCTGATATAAGTATACCTATTCCCACTTTATTTTTTTACTTTTGTTGAGCCAAGGTGTGTACTTCACAGTGAGATGAATTTCCTGGAGGCAGCAGCATGTTGAATATTTCTTTATCCAGTTTGGTACTCTAAATTTTTTGAGTGGTACATTCAGTCTATTTACATTCAAATTAATTATTGATATGTGAGAGTTTATCCCTGTCATAATTTTTTTTTTAATTTTGATATTTATATGTATGATCTTTTAATTCTGTGCTTGCTCATGTTTTTGTGAAGAATGAAACCATTCTTTTCTTTCTGTTCTCAAAACTAAGGCATCTCTTCAAGGGTTCCTCTGGAGGTGGCATAATCTCTTAGGGATCGGATGTCTAGGAAAGATTTTACTTTACCTTTATTGATAAATTTTAGTTTGGCAGGGAATAACATTATTGGCTGAAATTGCTTGTTTTTAAGAATATTAAAAATAAGACTTCAGTCCCTTATGTCTTGTAGTGTTTCTGCTGAGAAGTCTGTTCCAATCCTGATGGGTCACCCCAAGTAGTGTATGTCTTTTCTCTTTAGCTGTCTTTAATATTTTTTCTTTTATACTTACCTTTTGAAGACAGATTATTATGTGTCTGTAGGATGATCTTCTCATGTATTACTTTAAAAGAGTTCTTCAAATCTCTTACCTTTGGAAGGTCACCTCTCTAGCTATATATAGAACATTTTCTTACATGACCTTTTGGAAGGTTTGTTCCAGGGTGATCTCAGTTTTCCCTTCTGTCTCAGAAATACCAATCAATCACAGATTTGGCCTCTTTACATCATCCTACATTTCTCATATGTTTTGCTAATTCTTTTTGTGTCTTTTCTTCTTGTTTTTTTGGATTAGGTTGGTTCAATATTTTGATCCTCAAGCTTTGACATTCTTCCCTCAACCTGACTAATTCTTCTGCCTAGGTCTGTCATGGTGCTTTGAAATTTCAGGAAGGAATTCTTTATTTCTAGGATTTCAGATTGGACTTTTCTTATATTGGCAAGCTCAGTTTTTATTTCCTATGCTGCTTTTATTGACTGAGTGATATTTTCTTTCATTTTCTCATAGTTTTCTTGGCTGTTTTTGCCCTCTGTTTTCTGAGTTCTGTGTGTCATCAGGAATGGGTCATTCTGGATAGGTTCATTCTTTGGGGTATAGGAGGAAATTTTATGTATTATGCCTCTTTAAGACTTTAGGAATTGCTTTTTGTTGTTGTTTGCTTCTCTTTTTTCCTTCCTTCCTTCCTTCCTTCCTTCCTTCCTTCCTTCCTTCCTTCCTTTCTTCCTTCCTTCCTTCCTTCCTTTCTTTCTTGTTGGAGTCTCATTCTGTCACCCAGACTGGAGTGCAGTGGCACGCTCCCAGCCACTGCATCCTCACCCTGCTGGGCTCCTACAATACTTCCACCTCAGTCTTCCGAGTAGTTAGAACTGCAGATACACATTACTATGCCCAGCTAATTTTTGATTTATTGTAGAGATGAGGTCTCACCAAGTTGCCCAGGTGGGTCTCGAACCCGTGGGCAATCCACTCACCTGGGCCTCCCAAAGTGCTGTGATGACAGACTGTGCCACTGAGCCCAGCTTCTTTCTTTCTTTTTTTTGCTGGTTTTTCCTTATTTGTGAAGACCAACTCTTCTCTTTTTATTATTATTATTTAGCTTTGTTGTTTTGTATTAATAGTTAGGTATGGTCTGGCTGTCTTAGTGCCTTTTCTGCCATTCAAAAAAGTTTCTACAGGGAGAGAGAAACCACCAGAACCACAGGTGGCTTCAACCTACTGTCTGCAGCTCTGCTTCTCATTCTAGGCAGCACTCAGAACTCAAAGCAACATTCTGCCACAAAGTTTTCCCATGTGCAGAGAGCCAGATTGCTTTTTGGTCCCTGGATATGCACACTTTGTAGGAATCAGGAGGCAAAATTGTCACCCTGGCCACTGTGGCAGCACTGTGGGATGATGGCATTGTCCACTGCCTTGATGCACTCCCACAAAAAAGACAGGAGCTGCCTTGATTCACTTCCATGGGAAGACAAGTACTACCTGGCATTCCTTTTAACTTTTCCTCCTCCTCCAAATGTTAATCTATACTCAGATCTCAGAAGCAGCAGGATATGCCAAAGCTTGCTCCAAATTTAAGCATGCCACTGCAGGATCTGCCCTTGAGGCAAGTGACCAGCATGTAATCTTTTCCCGTCCAGGGTTTGGCCACCAAGTTCTGCTCAAAGAGTACATGCTCTTAGGGGTTGATTTGCTGTAAGCATTCAAAGCTCTACATAGGCTCTGGTAATACACCTCTGTGCCATATCCTGTTCTCTCACTGGGATTACAGACCTGTGCAGTTGTGGTGAGGAGAAGAAGTAGTACTCAACCCTTCTCACATATAAGGCAGGGCAGCAAATCTTAAGTGTGAATCACACCTGGTGGGGATGGGGTCTCCAATCTCCAAATCAGCTGCCTGTTCTCTCATCTGTTTGCTATTTCCCAAGAACCTCTGCAAGATGGGGGGTACATTCTTTGTCTTAACCTTCTCAGTCTGCTGGGAGTTATCAGCAAGTAGGGCTTGTTTCCTCTCTCTGTGAGAGAGGCACCAGTCAGCTATCACCAGGTGGCCACCTTAGATGAGAATCCCAATCTGAATGTTTATCTGTTGAGATCATTTATATCCAAGGTTAATAATCATATGTAAGGTACTATTCCATTTATCATGTTGGTTGTTATCTTTTTTTTTCAATTATTATGTTGATATTCTGTAAGTCCTGTGAGTTTTATTATATAAAGTGTTTTTCTCCTGGTGTATTTTGACCATTTGTTTCAATAGTTAGAACTCCTTTTAATATTTCTTTTGGAGCTGGTCTCATAATGACGAATCCCCTCAGCATTTGCTTAACTGAGAAATACTTAATTTCTTCTTCAATTATGAAACTTCATTTTGCACAATACAAAATCCTTGACTGACTGGTATTTCATTTGAGGAGATTGACAATAAGGCCTCAATCTCTTCTGTCTTGTACGGTTTCTGCTGAGAAGTGTGCTATTATTCTGATAGTTTTATCTTTGTAAAATATGTGATGCCTTTGTCTCACTACCCTTAGAATTTTCTCTTTCACAGTAAGTTTGCATAACCTGATGATTATATTGCTTAGGGGAGACTTTTTGCAATAAATCTTGCTGGGTTTATTTGTGCTTCTTATATATGGGTGTTTAAATCTCCAGAAAGATCAAATAATTATTATTCTCTCTAATAGGTTTTCCAAACCTGTTGCTCTCTCTTCTCAGGTATACATATAAGTCATAGGTTTAGATGACATTTTACATAATCTCACAATACTTGGAAACTTTGTTCTATTCTCTTAATTCTTTTTATTTCTTTATTGTTGTTTGATTGGGTTAATTCAAAAGCCTTGTCTTCACATTCTGAGATTCTTTCTTCCATTTGTTTTGGTCTATTGTTAAAACTTTCACCGCATTTTTTACTTCTCTAAATGAGTCTTACAATTTCAGAAGTTAGTTTTTTCTATGTCTCTCTCTTTAAATAATTTTTATTCATGTCATACATCTCTCTCTCTCTCTCTCTCTATCTATCTATATGCACACATTCATGTTGGTTTTCATCTTTCTCCTGCATGTCACTGAGCAATTTTATAATCAACTTTTTGAATTTTATCTCCAGAATTTAATATATTAATTTGGTTAGGGTCTATTGCAGAAGCGTTAGTGTAGTCTTTTGGGGGTGTTGTAAAACTTTGCTTGTTTGTTTTTAATATAGTACCAGAATTACATTTCTGGTTCTTTCTCGTTTGAGTAGACTATATTTTCTTATTTGAGGTTGGCAGGGGCTTACACAGTTTCTATAAAGTTCCCTTGGTTATATATCATTTTGGTGTGGTGAGTTTTTCAGTTACCAGCTGTGACAGTGCTATTCTCGGTATCTGCACAGGCTAAGTGTGTCCTGAGTGGTCAGGGCAGATTGGATAGTAATGTTAGCCGTGCTCTGGGATGAGACCTTCCTAAATGCTGAGGTATTATATTATATGTAATGGGCTGTACCAGCAGACTTCTGACCATAGATGGTCTTTGCATGAAAGTGCCAGTAGCAATGGTAGCTGTAGACTTTCTTCTTGGCCTGTGTTACCCCAAGTTAGTAACCAACTGACTTAGTGATGGTTGGGTCTGTGGGGACTACCCAAGTGCCCTGTCTGTTTTGAGCCCTGGAAGGGGGTATCAGGGGAAAAGCTCTTAATCTTCCAACCTATGTGCATGACTGGCTACCCCAGTGAAGATTTGGAAGTAGTCCCCAGCCACTGGGGTAATACTGCCTTGTTGTGCAGAGGCTACACACAAGAGTTTACATGAAGAGTGAAAGTTTGCTAGGAAAATGAGTCTTACCCAACTCCCCTGCCTTAGCCTCAGGCAGTCAGTGTTCAGTATTCAGTTTAGATGACTCACTAGATCTTCTCATGGTAGGAGAAAGCGAGGAGTCTGCCCCAACCAGGAACTGTCTGCTACAGTGGCATTTGCCCTTGGGACAAAAGAAAGTGTCACATAATCAGGTATTCCTGTCCTCTCCCAAGACAGCTAGAATGCAACCATTAGCCATGGATGAGTTCCTGGAAAGTGGTGTTGGAACATCTCAGGGTGTCGTTGTTGTTTTTCCTGAACAATTCCATGTAAGTTTTGACAGAGCATGGTTTTAAGGCAGTTTTATGTGAGACTGGAGTTTTGTGAGGGTCAGGAAACCTTCAAAGTTCATGGCAGTAGCACAGAATCCGTGATTTTTTTTTCCTCCTCATCTTCCCTGCTGCATCTGGAGTCTACTCTTGGCTTATGCACTGATTTGTGTGTCTGCCTAGTTCTAAGCCAGCCTGATTAATTTTTCTCTTTATTGATCTATGTGAATCTTTTTACTTCTCTGGTTAGTCATGGAGTTTGTTGCTGGTCTCATTTCCCTCTTAGAGTTGAAGAACTTTATTTTGGTTCACTTAGTGGGAGAAACATACTCTCATAGGCTATGTCAATTCTGAGTTTTTTTTTTTATTTTTAGGAATTTTGCCTCTAATTGAGACATTATTTTTATCATATGTTTTTCAGAAACTTTCTATACCACTCTTTTTGTGCAGTAATCTTTCAATAAGTTATTAACTTGGAAACTGAAGATTTTATAAATTATAAGGAATATAGATTTAAAAAACCTTTTGAACAGGAACTGATACAGAGCTTTTATCTGCCGGATCATATGCTAATTTTATTCTTAAATTTTGAGCAATTGTCTTACTGAACCATTTTTTATTCTCATTAGCACCACACAAATTTTCTAACATTTGTTATTTTTGTTTTTATAATGATGATTATCATAATGAATGAGATCAATAAAGTATGTTTTTTCATGCATTTATGTCTTTTTAAACTTCTTTCAGTAATATTTTTTCTAGTTTTTATCATACAAGTCTTTTGCCTTTTTGGTTGACTTTATTATTATAAATATTTTATTATTTTTGATGCTATTGTAAATTAATTGATTAGTCCTCAATTCAAATTGCTTACTTTTCATGTTTAGAAATGCAACTGATTTTTCCATGCTAATTTTGTATCTCATAACTTTGTTGAATTATTTTATGTTCTAACAATTTGCACATATATTGTAATTTGAGTGTTTTCTTCATATAAAATTATGCCATCTGCAAAATAAAATCTTTATTTCCAATTTGGATGCTTTTTATTTGTATTTTTCTGGCCTATTTGCACTGGGTAAAACTTTCAAAATTGTGTTAAATAGAAGTGATGAGAGTGAGCATTCTTACCTTGTGCTTGATCTTAAAGAAAAAGCTTTCAGTCTTTCATTATGAAGTGTGATGTTGCCTGTGATTTTCATATGTACTCTTGGTTTTGTAGAGGTAGTTTACATCTATTCCTACTTTGTAGAAAACACATTTCAACAAAATTACTAGTTTTATAATTAAAGCATATTGAATTTTTGTCAAATAATTATTAAACATGAATTAACTATGGTCATATTTCTTCATCCTTAATTCTAATTATGTGAAGTTTTTTATTGATTTTCATATATTAAACAATTTTTGCATTTCCAAAATATGAATGGGGGCTCCCCAAAATGCAGGAATTATTATTGGAACGAAGATCTTTTTCAGAACACGCATTTCACCTAGGTAAGTGTTCTAGAACCCCATTGACATCAGTGTACCAGCTAGCATTGTTGTGAGAGCTTGTATTTGACTTCAGGGATTTTTGGGGGGAGCAGGGGGGATTCTTTCAATGCACTTACCCATTCCATGGTGGATAATTTACAAGCACACCTTCCCACATCACACTGAGTGTTCAGCAATTTTTGACCAAAAACTAGTCAAAACAGGATGACCCCCATGCCTCACCCTGACTATTCATGCAGTCTCATCTTGAGCAACTTTTTTGTTTGTTTGTTTCCCTGGATAAAAAAGTCCTCACAGGTAAATGTTTTGCTAATGTGGAAGAGGTAAAATAAAAAAATGGCAGAAGCGTTAAAAAGAATCAAAGCTTACAAGTTCAAAAACTGTTTTGAGCAGTAGAAAAAGCATCCAGATAGATGTTTTGCAACTAATGGAGGGTTCTTAGAAGATGACTGTAGTTTAAATATGCAAGAATAAATATACAATTTTTTAAATAAATAAATATCTTTTTTTTTTTTTAAGATTCCCCTTGGTAAATTTCACTTGGTAATGGTTCATCTTCTTTTTTACATGCTGTTGAAAATGTCTCTTTGGTATATCATTTTGTGAATATTTGTATCAATGTTTAAAGTGACATAGGGGCAACCCCCTTGGATCGCCCTGTGGGAACTTTTCTGTCTTCTTAATAAATCCTGCTATTAAAAAAAAAAAAGGCACAGAACCTGAGTTTGAAGGCTTGGTTTAAAATGCTGAACCAAATTACTTAAACTTAACAAATTGCACTTTCCTCATTATAAATTGAGAGTTTGTGTTTCGTGAGGATATAGGAAAAAATAAGGTAAGTTTTATTGTTTATAAAATTTTATGGCAAAGTCAATCATTTGAGATATACATTATTGTATAATGTAGTAGATATAGAATTATAGATATATAATATAAATGTAATTTAAATAATTTTTTCAATTTGTTTATTTCTATTGGAAGAAAATTGGTATTATAATTTTATCATCTCCTTCAATTACCAAGATATGATGTTTTCCAATAATGGAATTTTTTTTACAAGTTTAGCTCATTATATGATTTATCTGTCATTTTTTAAAAATTATAAAGATGTTGGGTACAATTCAGGAATAGGTATACCAAAGTTGGTTATGCGGGTACTGCCATGTTTCAGAAAATAAAAGTCCTGCTGCTTTTCCAAATTCAACAACATTACTAAACTAAAGCAACTCCTACACTGATAGATGAAATTTTAATTCCCTATTTTACTGACTGCTCAATTCTTACAAAATTTAGCCACCTGCTTACTTAGTACAACATTCCATTTACTCATTTTTACGATATAGCAGAGTGCAAGTGTCAATGTAAATACTGAGTAGGCATTTCTCCATAATATGTTCTAGCTGAATAGTGTGTTTTCTGTAGACACTTTTAGCTGACCTGTGGTTTGATAGTCATTAGTAGACAGCAAAAATGGTAGCATAAAATAAAACCCTTAAAAGTAGGAAAAATTAACAGCAAAAATTAGCTAGCAATAACAAGGAAATGTGTGCAAAATCTGGAAATTCAACACGTAGATTGTCAACACACTCTCTCAAAGGATTAAAAAAATGCTGCATATAATAATGTTCACTTTTAGTCAGTTGCCTCTGTGATCAACTTGATTACAACAATACAAAGGTTATACAAACCTACGGATACAAATTCAAATATTTAATAAATAATAATCCTGGATTTCATGATCTAAATTTATCAGCAATCTGCCAAATTAGTTAATTTTTCTGACCTTTTAGAAAATATGCATTTACATAAGAAATGCACTTTTAAATTATTATTTTTAAAATTGACAAATAAAATTATGTATTTATGATGTACAACATGATGTTTTGAATATATATACAATGTACAATCAAGCTAATTAATACATGCATTATCTCAAGTTTTCATTTACTGTGGTGAGAACAATTAATATCTACTCTCTGCAATTTTCAAGAACATAGTACATTATTAATAACTATAGTCACCATATTGTATAGTAGATCTTTTGATCTTTTTTTTTTTTTTTTTGAGTTGGAGTCTCACTCTGTCGGCCAGACTGAAGTGCAGTGGCCATTCCTGGCCACAGCAGCCTCGAGCTGCTGGGCTCCAGCGATCCTTCCGCCTCAGCCTTCCAAGTAGCCGGAACTACAGGCGCGCGCTATCTCACCCGGCTAATTTTTTGATTTATTGTGGAGATGAGGTCTCGCCAAGTTGCCCAGGCGGGTCTCGAACCCGCAGGCTCAGGCAAT
>CAUYQG010132048.1:0-11284 GCA_963574415.1 Tarsius wallacei
GCCCGGCTGATTTTTTGATTTATTGTAGAGATGAGGTGTCGCTTGCCCAGGCGGGTCTCGAACCCGCGGGCTCAGGCAATCCACTCACCTCAGCCTCCCAAAGGCGCGGGATTACAGGCTGAGCCACCGAGCCCGGCGAAACTGGGCTTCTTAAGTAGAAGAGCAAAGGCGACATGGGCCACACCAGATGGGCCGGCCCTATCCAGGCACCTTCTCCCCTGGTCATCAGCCCACCCAGGACTCCACAGGACCACAGGTAGATTAGGGAGGATGACAGGGTCCATGCTTAGAATGAGGTACGGACAGTTCACCGAAAGGATGACTTCGCCATCACCATATCTACCACAAACGATAAAGAATACAGAGTCCAAGCTGGGCTTGGTGGCTCAGCCTGTCATCCCAGCACTTTGGGAGGCCGAGGCGAGTAGATCGCCTGAGCGTGTGGGTCCGAGACCCACCCGGGCAACTTGGCGAAACCTCGTCTCTACAACAAATAAAAAAAAATTATCCGGGCGTGGTGGCACTCGCCTGTAGTGCCAGCTACTCGGAAGGCTGAGGCAGAAGGATCGCCGGAGCCCAGCAGGTGGAGGCTGCGGTGGCCGGAAGTGGCCACTGCACTCCAGCCTGGGCAACAGAGTGAGACTCCAACTCAAGGAAAAAAAAAAAAAAGAATACAGAGTCCAATTGTGTTATTTTTTTCACTCCCTCCTCACCAGGGAGCCTGAGAAATCCTCTGCCAGGAGGAGCCCAGGGAAAGGTCTCCCGGCATCCTCATTTTTGTCCAGGTACTCTGCCCTCTGCTGACTCTCTTTTGCTTTCCACACGGCTCCACATCGCCGCCAGGTTGTGTCAGGAAGGGCTCTAGGGGTGGCAGGACGGACACACCCTCTGCAGAGTCCTCACTCTCTCTGCCTGCGAGTTCTTACCCCATGAGCAGAACTTTCAGCAAATCTTGCCTCTGTCCTCTGGCTACCCTTCTTCCCCAGCTGCTTCTGTACAGGTCAGATGTGGCCATTGGGAGGTTTCTAGCGTTCACTGTGAATTCACTGAAATGTCTTTGGGAGTTTTTTGTCCCCCAAGGAATGACTTCTCTCTCGGCGCTATTGTGGGTTCCACATGCTCCCTATTCATAAATCAGCTCTCTGCCTTTCAATGATCTCTAGTCTTAGCTACCCCCAAATCCAGACATCTTGGTCTTCTATGAGATTCCACCAGTGTCTCTATTTGCTGTAGCACTTAGGGGTTTAGGTTGAACTATTTTGCACAGATGCCACAGAGATGACTAAGGGTGGGAAAAGCTGGCTGTTGTTTCTTTTTCTTCTTTTTTTGTTTTTGAGATGGGGTCTCACTCTGTCACCCAGGCTGGAGTGCAGGGGCACCATCATGGCTCACTACTGCCATGGCCTCCTGGGCTCAGACAATCCTTCCACCAGCCTCTTGAGTATCTGGGGCTACAGGTCCGTGCCACAATGCAAGTTTTGCTATGCTTTGTTTTGTTTTGTAGAGACAAGTCTCACTATGTTGACTAGGCAGGTCTTGATCTCCTGGGCTCAAGCAATCCTTCCACCTCAGCCTCCCAAAGTCCTGGGATTACAGGGATGAGCCACTGTGCCCAACCCAGAAAAATCTGGCTTCTTATGTTATTAGCAGTGGTCACCATTTATTGAACACATATTATGTTCTTGGCATTATTATCTCTAGTCCCTGCAACACACCTGTGAGATGAGTGTCATTATTCCCATTTTACAGATGAGGAAACTGAGGCTGAAAGAAGCTACATCAGTTGCCCCGGATCAAAGAAGTAGTAAGCAGAAAGGATGGGACTTCATGCGAGATTGAAAAGCCCACACCTCTTCCTTTCCCTCATTCTTCTAGTCACTCAACAAACGCTTACTGAGCTTCTGCACCTCCCAAGCATTGCTTCTCACTCAAGGAGGAACATCTCACCCACCTCATTCCTCCTCACAATTCTCTTGATCTGTGAGGATGAAGAAAAGAGTGCCCGTGCTGGGCGTGGTGGCTCACGCCTGTCATCCCAGCACTTTGGGAGGCAGAGGCAAGAGGATGGCCTGAGCCCAGGGGTTCGAGATCAGCCTGGGTAACTTGTTGAGACCTTGTCTCTGCAATAAATCAAAAAATTAGCTGGGTATGGTGGCGCACAGCCGCAGTTTCAGCTACTTGGAAGGCTGAGGCAGAAGGATCGCCTGAGCCCAGCAGGTCTAGGCTGTGGTGGTTGCGAGCGTGCCACTGCACTCCAGCCTGGGCGACAGTGAGACTCTGACTCAAAAAAAAAAAAGAGTTCCCAAAGCCCACACAAGGAAAGGGTTTTGAACAGCAAATAGAAGGAAAATAATCACCTATTTGCAGGTGTTAATTTGAAGTCTGTTAATCACCAGGAGAAAGAGAACCATGTGAAAATTACTATCTCAGCCATATGCCTCTGGTTTGTATATATCCCGGGCAGTAGCTGGTGCTCTCAGGCAGAGAGATGCAACCGTAGGGTTTTGACATTCCACTGAAACATCACATCACAGACAACAGGAAGAGCAGGAAAATGAATCTTAAACCCTTCTTGACTGTTCTGCCATCTTTTGATAATTAGTTGCAGTATTCCGCCAGGCACAATACGGCCAGGCACAGTGACTCACGCCTATAGTCCCAGCACTTTGGGAGGCCAAGGTGGGAGGACTGCTAGAGCCCAGGAAGAGTTCAAGGCCAGGCTAGGCAACAATGCAAGACCTTATCTCTAAAAAAAAAAAAAAAAAATTAGCTGGGTGGCTTGTGTCTTTAGTCTCAGCTACTTGGGAGGCTGAGGCAGAAGGATCACCTGAGCCCAGGAGGTTAAGGCTGCAGTGAGCCTTGATCATCATCAAGGACTGTCTGAGCCCAGGACGTCATGACAGCAGTGAGCCATGATGGTGCCACTGCAGTCCAGTCTGGGTGACAGAGTAAGAGACTAACTCAAGCAATAACAATAATTTTTATTAGTGGCAGTATTAGATCCAACATTTCAAAGAAATCAACAGCATTTCCAAGCCCATCTAGTACAGGAGAAGATAAGATGGACAGATTGTGTCCTGAAATCAGAGGTAATATAAAGACTTAGGAATTAAACCAGCAGGAAAAAAAAAAAATCACTACAGCCAGCTACTTCCCTTATTTGCAGGCCATTAAAATCAGTTTTACTTTGCAGAGAACCAAAGTGAGCTTTTCCCATTAAAAAAAAAAAAAGGCACAGAGAAAGAGAACTGATATAGTGAAATCCAATCGCCATTGCTGGACGGGTGCCCAAGTGCCAAGGTCGTTCAGGTTATCACATTTTAAAGGGTTTTTTGGATCAGTAGACCCATTGGTAGCAGTTTTCTGCTTCTCCCTTGTTAAATGAATCCTGTTTTTGTTCAGATAGCAGAGAAATTTGTCTGGGCAAGGTAGGTCCTTCCCTTGGGCCTAAGAGACGAGCCACAAACAGCCTGATTATTTTTCTCTTTGCAATTGATGGATTTAGCCAATGTGTTGGCCATTTGGCCCCAGTTCTTAGCAAGAAAACATAAGGGGAAGACTTCCAGTGACTTCGGGAAGGATTTTCCTCTCTAACAAACAAAGAGAGATACTCAGAAGAAAGCATATGCCCCTTCCTACCTGTCTTTGGGTGTTTTTATTTAGTGAAGTGATGTCTGAAGCCACTGCAGTCATCTGACCACCATGAGGGGAGATGGTGCTCTCACACTGAATGCCACAAAGTGAAAGGCAGAAAAAGCCGGGGTGCTTGATGACATCATTGCACCACTGAACAACCTACAACCACATACCTGCAGAGTTCTTAAGTGACGTAAAGACTGCTTCACAGTTTCAGCCACTTTTAGTTTCATTTATACACTGGATAAAGAGGAATAGCTTGAAGCCAACACATTATGCAAGAGAAAAAAAAATGTGTTTGAGCCACGATGAGAATCTCTTGGGGCCAGGACCTCTGTCTGCTGAGATGCACAGCCTCCAGAGGCATTCCAAAACCAAGCAAATAGCACATGTTTACTGAGAACCTACCTGTGCTGAGTGCTGGGGTTATAAGAGTAGATAAGGTGGACAAGGTCATTGTGATCATGGAAGTCACTTCTGGAAGACAGATGATAAACAAGTCAATGAATAAGGATTGGAAAAAATACCCCTAGGCAAGGAACTTTTTTTTTTTGAGTCCAAGTTTCACTCTGTCACCCAGGCTGGAGTGCAGTGGCACGCTCATGGCCATGGCAACCTCGACCTGCTGGGCTTGGTGATCCTTCCGCCTCAGCCTTCCAAGTAGCTGGAACTACAGGCATGCACCACCACACCCAGCAAATTTTTTGATTTATTGTAGAGATGAGGTCTCGCCAAGTTGCCCAGGCTGGTCTCGAACCCCTGGGCTCAGGCAATCCTCTCACCTCGGCCTTCCAAAGTGCTGGGATTATAGGCGTGAGCCACCGCACCCAGCCCGCAAGGAATTTTCTAAGTATTGGTTCAAACCAATTCCAAGTATAAACCCAGACTCTGGAGTCAGAACTGGATTCAACTTTCATCTCCACCACTTACTGTGACCTTGGGAAAGTTATTTAGTCTTTCTGAGTGTCAGTTTTCTCATCTGCAAAATGACAATAATAAAATAACAACAGCTGGATGCAGTGGCTCACACCTGTAATCCCAGCACGTTGGGAGGCCAAGGCGGGAGGATTGCTTGAGCCCAGGAGTTTGAGAAGCTGAGACAGGAAAATTGTCTGAGCCCAGGAGATAGAGGCTTCAGTGAGACCTGATGGTGCCACTGTGCAATTTAGCCTGGAGTGAGACTCCAACTCAAACCCAAACCAAAACAACTAATAGGGTTGTCATGAAGATTAAATAAGCAAACACACTCTCTATAAAGTGCTTTGCATAGAGTCTGGCACACAGCGTCTCTCGAGGAAGGATCATCAGCACTGTCACCGTCACCTTCGCAATAATTTGTGCCAGGCGTTGTAGGTGTCAAAAGGTGAACAAGACATACACCCTGCATTCAAGATAGCAGGGCGGCAAGAACCCAGATCTGGCCATGGAACAATCAGAAGCTAGGTGATGAATTAGGCAGAAAACAAAAGAATTCCTCTGGTAACCAGGGTTGGGTTAACCGGGGGGCCCCCGTCTCGACGTTTTCCCACACATGGTTTATAACCACTGCCTCCTTTTCCAAGAGGGAGAGAAATATTTGAACGATGGTTACTCTTCTTTCACATACAGCCACGGTTCCCGAGAGAATCAAGTAGGCTTTCTCTTTCTCCAGTGAAGTGAAAAACACAGGGTGTGTGGATCTGGGTGGCGTTTCTCTGTTCATGCAACGTACCGGCAAAATACACACAGATACTCCCATCCGTGACCTCACCCAGCCCCGTCTCCCCTCCTCCAACCCCTCAAAATCTTTTCCACTTTGTGTGTTTACCTGCTGTCATTGACTACTCACTGCATATCTAGCTAATAAAATAAAGATCAACCTCAGCCCACACCTAGAAGCCACAGCCTAGAAGCATTTCCACGATGCTCGATGCTCGTCGGAGTCCCTGAACTCCCTCTCGCGCTCGGAGGGCATCTTCCCATAGTCTCGCTCACACGCTGGCTTCTTCTTGGAGCTCCCATGGGGAATCTTTCAAGCCTTAGATAGGAATTTCATTAACAGAGGAAGGGGAGGGGAAGGGAAGAGGCCAGGACAGACGTGGGGGGGGGAAGAAATGAGCATTTTTTGAAGGAAACCTAAAATTGTATCATCCTCACCCGAGCCTCCCCCATCCCTCCACTGCTTGTCATTTGGACATGCACTTATTGTGCATTTCGTTCGAAAGCAGCTTTTCATTCATCGGGCAAGTGCCCAGGCTTTTATCTTGGCACCCAGCCTGCAGAGCTGTGAAATCAGCCGCTCCAGACCTGTGCTTTGAGATGAGGCAACATCTCACTTTGGAAGCCTGTTCAAAATAAGGGAGTTGGGGAAAGGGCTCAGGGTCCTGTGTCTCTTCCCCTCCTGAGAGCAGCCACATCGCTCATCTAATCTGGAGGAAGAATCTTACTTGGCCGAGAGGGAGAGGACAGGGCTGAGAAGGCAGTGATGAGAAAGTTCCATGAGACTCCCTCCTTGACATCAAACCTGAATAACCAGGAGGGATGGAACCCCGGCATACTTTCCGTTGGGTTCCTCCCGCCCACCCTGCAGGTTTTTCTGGTCCTGGCTTGAGCGTGCATTCACAGGCGTAAATAAACGTGCTCTCAGCAGCCTGCGTCAGCCGGCCCGGCTATTTAAGCAGGCTGGCATCAGCAGACGCGGATTGCAATCCAGGGCCTGCCTTTGCTACATCCACGTAAGTACCTCTCGAAGGCTTGCCTTTCACGCGGAGGAGTGATCTTGCCTAGAAACTAGACCCAAATGCGGTAGCCCCTGTATTTGGAAAACAGGAGCGGGGAAAGACAGAATAAAAATGAAAAGCTCACCCCCAAGCCGGAAGCCAGAAATTTCTATGCTCCTGGGTGTAGGATACCAGACCCTTGCCAACAAACGTGCACGGGATTGGAGTGAACTTGGAGCCAAGGGGAGCCCATGTTGGTCTTTTAGCCAGTAGGGAGAGATGTTTTTCTCGCTGTCTCCTATTTCCGAAAGACTCTTTGAAACAAGCCCTTTATTGAATAGCAGATACAATCGTCTTTAAAAATATGTTTTGTGTTTACCGTAGGGGGACAGGGTTCAATGCTGAATTTCTGTGTTACCTGTTTCTTCTAATACTTATTTATATCAGTGAAAATATTGATCTTGTTTCTGAGAAAGGAATCCCAAGGTCTGGGGTTTGGGGGGAAAGGTAGGTTTGTGATGTCTGAGTACAAGGTCTCCAAGGATTCAGGGTAAATTTGTTAAGTAATGTGGGATAAGAGTCATTGAATGAAAAGGTGTACCATACCACATAGCTTAGATGAGAAGGTTTTAGAGAGAAGAATGCAGACAAGTTCCCATGGAGTGGCACCGCCACTAGACAGGGTCTGGAGAGTATTTCGTTAAATAGAGTTAAGTATAACTGGGATAGGCAGAGAACAAAACAAATGTACTGGGGATGGGGAGGACAGGCAGCTGATAGTGGAGAGGTTATTGTTAGTAGAATATTCATAAGCTGCATAAAGGATATAATACAGAATACAGCATGGTATTAAGTCCATAGCTCATCCCTTTGGGCCAAGAATCCATTAATTAATAATCTGGCTCACACCTGTAATCCTAGCAAATTGGGATGTTGAGATGGCGGTGTTGCTTGAGTCCAGGAGTTCAAGATCAGTCTGGGCAACATAGTGAGACCTCATCTCTACAAAAAAAAAAAAGAATCGTAGTCACCCCCTTCCCAACTTCCACGACCCCAGCTCCCATCCCTTAAACACACCTTGACTCTATTTCCTGGACTCCTAGAAGTTCCACACACACTAAACGAAGAATCTAGTTGAAACTCATGCGTTATTTTTTAACTCTACTGAAGCTGTTGACTAAGAAACTTCCAGAGAAGAGGCGTTAAAGCCCTTAACACGGCAGCCACATTTTGGCCACCCAACGGAAGCTCGGTTATAAGTTCATAAAGGTCTTATTTCAATCAAGAAGATAATGGTTAAGAGATACCGCAGCAAAGATGACTTGAGGGCCAGGAGGAAGAGAAAAGAAAGAAAAAGTGGGCTCTGTTCTCAAAGAGCTTGAAATCGCCGGGCTCGATGGCTCAGCCTGTCATCCCGCGCCTTGGGAGGCCGAGGTGAGTGGATTGCCTGAGCCCGCGGGTTCGAGACCCGCCTGGGCAACTTGGCCAGACCTCATCTCTACAATAAATCAAAAACTAGCCGGGCATGGTAGCGCGCACCTGTAGTTCCAGCTACTTGGAAGGCTGAGGCGGAAGGATCGCCGGAGCCCAGCAGGTCGAGGCTGCGGTGGCCAGGAGCGGCCACTGCACTCCAGTCTGGGCGAGAGTGAGACTCCAACTCAAAAAAAAAAAAAAGAGAGCTTGAAATCTAAGGTCCAGGAACATAACATGTAAGAAACCAAGTTAAAAAAAAAAAAAAATATATATATATATATGTGTATATATATATATACACACACACATATGTATATATATTTTTAAGGATTCCATTTGTATAAAATGATAGAAAATACAAACTAATCTATAGTAAAAGAAGGCAGATTCATGGCTGTTTGAGGAAAGGGACGGGGGAGAAGAAGCTTGCCAAAGGGCACAGGAAAAATTGAGAGTAAAGGACATGCTCGCTGAGGTGACCATTTCTTTCGTGTGAAAATGCATGCACGGTGTTATATGACATTACACCCCAGCAAACAATACTTCAGTCATTATTTTTTATACTTAAAAAGTGTTTCTAAACATTAGCCTATGCAACATACAAAAAAGATGAATATTTTGGGAAAAAATTAAATTCAATAAATAAAGTACAGACTTTTCTAGAACTGAGAGGGGCCCTGGAGATCATCGAACCCAGCGGTTGTGGGACCTGGGCCCTTTTCAAATAAAAAACACCAGTGACTGGCCCCACCCCAGACCAGTTAAATCGAAATCCCTGGGCATGCAGCCCCTGGTTGGCTCTTAAAACTCCTCAGGTGACTCTAATGTGCAACCAGGGATGAAAACCAGTGAAACCTAAACCCTTCACTTGACAGATGAGGACAGTAAGGCCCAGAGAGAGGGCAGGCATGGCCCTAGGCCACCAAGTCCCAGGGCAGGGTGAGGCTGGAACGTCCAGGTAGTATAACCACGGAAGGTCAGAGGTATTTCTGGGTCCACAAAACCACACTCTTGGCCGGCCGCTCACGCCTGTAATCTCAGCATTTTGAAAGGCCAAGACAGGAGGGTTGCTTGAGCTCCAGAGTACGAGACCAGCTTGGGCAACATAGCGAGACCTCGTCTCTATAAAAAATGTAAAAATTAGCCGGGCTCGGTGGCTCAGCCTGTAATCCCGCGCCTTTGGGAGGCTGAGGTGAGTGGATTGCCTGAACCCGCGGGTTCGAGACCCGCCTGGGCAAGCGAGACCTCATCTCTAAAATAAATCAAAAAATTAGCCGGGCGTGGTAGCGCGCGCCTGTAGTTCCAGCTACTCGGAAGGCTGAGGCGGAAGGATCGCCGGAGCCCAGCAGGTCTAGGCTGCGGTGGCCGGGAGCGGCCACTGCACTCCAGCCTGGGCGACAGAGTGAGACTCCAAATCAAAAAATAAAAAATAAAATAAAATACTATGCAAATAGAGAGAAATGAATTCATGTCAATATTGCTGGTACAGATGTTGATGAAGATCTTTTCAATACAGCAGGTGAAAAAATTTAAAATATTAAATAAATATAAAGAATTTTTATTGCAAAATAATTTATTTAAAAAGTAAGAAAAATATGTTTAAAGTGTTAATTTTACCTATACATACACGTGGTTAGCTAGTCTACAATTCCATGTAAGAAATATATATTTTTTTAGTACAAGTTGAGTTCATTTTATCTACATAAAGTAATTTCATAAAAATTCCTCAAATTACAATAATTTATATAAACAAATATACTGATATTTGTAAATACAATGTTGTAATTTCAGAACGAATTTTTAATATTGCTATTATAAATGCAGTCAACTTGTACTTGCAATAAATTCCTTGTAAATGCAATAAGTTATATTATAAATGCAATCGACTTGTACTTGGAAATAGTCATGTACTACTAAGTCATAGTATGTAATATATTCATACTTATGTAGATAATTTGAAAAGACACTTTTGAATAAAGCAGCAGTACCCTTATTTGAGCAAATATCATTTCATTTAGAGTTTAACCAACAAATTTCAAAATAAATCTTTAAATTACAAAACTACAAATAAAAGAGCAGTCTTAAAAATTGTGTATAAATCGCCAGGAATGGTGGCTCACATCTTTAATACCAGCACTTTGGGAGGCAGAGGCGAGGGAATTGCCTGAGTCCCAGGGTTCGAGGCCAGCCTGGGCAACTTGGCAAGACCTCGTCTCTACAACCAAAAAAAAAAATTAGCTGGGCGTGGCGGCAAGCTCCTGAGGTTCCAGCTGTCTGAAACAGAAGGATCACCTGAACCCAGCAGGCTGAGGCCATCGTGGCCATGAGCATGCCACTGCACTCCAGCCTGGGCAACAGAGTGAGACTCCTACTCAAAAAAAGACGTATAAATCATACAGCTTAAAACTTACTAAAAAAACTCTACATTGTTTTCAAAATTTATTATGTAATTTTTCTCATTATTGTTAATTATCCTAGGATTTTTATTTTAAGTTTTCATATCTATAAGAAAATGTCATGTCAAACATACCAAATTTGTTAGTTCTAAATAGAAGAGAGGTATGCAATTATTTTACACTTGGTGAAATGAATACTTTTTAGAATATTCTCTAATTTAATGGATATTAACACAATTCATTTTCTTAGTCAAAAACTATTATTTTTATCTTAGAAGCATGAAGCAAATATCAATATCTAGCCCTGCTTCATCTGAAATCATGGGCAAAATGAAACCAGACCAACTGGAACTTGAGGTTCATGTTCAACGTAGACAGCCATGCATTCTTGGAGACTTCCTAAATTGTCTGAGTCTTAGTTTCTTCAAACTCAAAATCAGAATAATAATAATAATCTCAAAACATTTTTAAAAAACAGATTATGTATGTAGAGAAGTCGCCAAAACAATACTGAAAAATAGCAATTATTCATGTTAGCAATTATTTTTTTCTTTTAAGTATTTCTATGCTATTTCTTAATGTACTGCATATTTATTATTAAAAACATATCATATGGTATACATAAATTATTGTATTTCTTCACAGATTTTGTAATAATCAGTTTTAATCCTTCAGTATGTAAATACATTTATATTGGCTGAAGTTCTATTTATGTTAACCCATTAAAGAGACTAGAGAAAAACATTTTTCCATATTAAATAATACATGAAGAACCTATAAGAGTCATACATAATTAGTATATGCCCAACAAACAGAATACAATTTTATCAAACAAAATATAAAACTCAAATGATGCCTTGATAAACCTGTACAAATAGGAGGATCTTAATATATGCTTTATTTATTTATTTATTTTTTAATATTCAATATTTTTATTAGGATATTGTGGGGTACAGTTAAGGGTTAGGTATACAAATATGCTTCATTCAGGCACCCTTGTTGATAAGAAGTGTCTCCCCATCCCCAGACAGATATTTACTACCATTATGCACACAGAGTGTACATGGCACCATTCTCAGT
>CAUYQG010132049.1:0-16593 GCA_963574415.1 Tarsius wallacei
TGATCCTAAACCAGGGGAAGGGAGGACCAGTGGGAAGCCCAAACTTCACTTGCACCACAGACCACTTGTGTGCCTAATCCTGACTTGTGCCCCAAATCCTTAAAATAAAATAAAAATAAATAAATAATGTTTGTTAAATTAGCAAATGTGTTTAATGCCCAAATGAGAAATATACATTGTATTATGGACTTGATACCATGGAAAACATAATAATCAAAAGAGTTACTAATTATTGACATAATCCAAGATAGAAAGAAATTATTAATCATTCCATTCATAATAAACTTTAAGATTTGATATCTCTTGCTTTCTGTTTATGAAAAACAAAGAAAATGTAAAAGGAGTTAGCCCATCAGTAACAAAAAGAAACAAAAGCCAAGTTTTGAAAAGCCAAGTTTTGAAACTTTAGCTCATTTTTCTATGTTTATGTTTTCTAATGTTTATATTTGGACTTTTTTCTTTCAAGTTCCCTCTCTCTCTCTCTCTCTCTCTCTCTCACCATTTGCTGTCCATTTGACCCTTCAGTACAAAGAGAGAAAGTAAGTCCTTCTACCAAGATACATAGGATATGACTCTTTTCCCTCCTCTAAGATAGTGTGCACTGTGCCTCAGTGCTAACCCTCATGACCAAGTGGACAACACACCCGGAGTGGATTTTTCAAGTCCCTGAATCAGTGCTTGTAACGAAGCTGTAGCATAACCTGAGAAAACAGCAGTTGGAAGTCAAATACATCACCCCAGACTAGAGAGGCAAGACAACTTGGCTATCCTATTGTCAGTGGGCATGGGTGAAGTGAATTGCTATATAAAAACAATGATTGTCCAAGAATTCTCAGTATTTATAAAGTGCATGCATTTATAAATGACACACACACACATTTCTACTACTTTCTGTTTACTAAACTTTGCCCCATAATCATATACACAGAGTTTTGGTAGGGAAAGTGAGGAGGAAGGATTGCTCACTGAACTGTCTTTTCCTCTCAGTAAATATCCTCAGAAATGTTGGAAGGAGAAAGGCTGTGCATACACAATATTCTCTGAAGTTCCTTTCCAGGAAGATATTTGTATTTCCTTGTCCTTAATATTACATTTATGCAGTACTTTTAACTTCCCTAGGGAACTTATCTTGATATTGTTACCAAACCTTAACTGTGTCTTGGTTTTTTTTACATGAAAAATGAGATTAAATTTTCTGTCTCGGCCCGGCGAGGTGGCTTAAGTCTGTAATTCCAGCCCTTTGGGAGGCCAAGGTGAGAGGATTGCCTGGTTCAAGGCCAGCCTGGGCAACATGGTGAGACCTCATCTCTAAAATAAATCAAAAAATTAGCCGGGCATAGTAGCACGCCTGTAGTTCTGGCTACTTGGAAGGCCGAGGTAGAAGGATCGCCGGAGCCCAGCAGGTCAATGCTGGGGTGGCTGTGAGCATGCCACTTCACTCCAGCCTGGGTGATGGAATGAGACTCCAACTCTAAAAAAAAAAACTGTCTGGTCTACCATATGAGGTTATTATAAAGATCAAAAAGATAATGCACATTAAAGCACTTTGAAAGCTACAAATCACTATTCAAAATATGATTACTATCTCCATCACTGTTGGCATTTGTTATCACAACAATCTTGTGAGTTTGAGTAACTAATACTAAGGAAGAAATTAAGGAACAGTAAGCTTAAGTGTCTTGCTTAAAGTTGTACATCTATTAGTGGCCAAGTTGAAATGAGTTTGGATAGCCTTGACTTGCTCCTAGAACACCAGGTTGTATACAATGAAAATCAGAAAAAGAAAAGGTTTCCGGAATTTCATATGAACCCTTTTTTCATATCTTTGACCTACATTGTTTAAATGAGAAAGAGAGAGAGAGAGAGAGGAAGGGGGAGAGAGAAAGGAAGGGAGGGAGAGACAGACAGAAAGAGAGATTAAATAATCTTGCAGGCATTCAATTCAAAAGATCAGGTTAGAATAATAAACCTATTTCTCCGGTGAATCAATCAAAATAAGATTTGGAACAGGAAGATAGGGTGGGTTCCACAGAGTGTTTACCCAACATAAAGAGAACCGATATTCTCAGATCTTCAAGTATGTAAAATTTGCTACTTTGGATTATTATATACCATAGATGAAAAGATAATTCAGATCAATACTTCAGGCCAACTTGTCAACATCCATCACAATTAAAGAAAACATCTGGGCTATACTTCTCATTTTTCTTTTTCTGGCCCCCTCCCCAACCTGAAGGAGGCGGATACCCATTTTCTGTCTCTCTCTAATCTACTTTCTAAATAAACCATATTTTTCTATCTAAAAAAAAGAAAAGAAAAGAAAACATGGTCTCTGATTTAGCAATTTCACTGCTAGGATTTACACCCCAGAAACAAATTCTCAACTATACAGAGATATATTTATTTGCAGGATGTTCTTTGCAATAATCCAAGAAATAATTCAAAAACTTCAAGCAACTTAAATGCCCATAAGAATCAATTACATAAATTATGATATATTTTTAATGAAAGACTGTTAGTCATTTTAAAAAGTGAAATAAGTTTATATGAACAGTGATTAAAAAGACGCTGCCATGTATCGTGAATAAAGGAAACAAGCTGCCAAGGAGCATCATTTTTGCATCCATACTATACATAAGGATTGAAAAGACACACAGCTAACTTTTAACACTGGTTTCCCCTGAAGACTGAGTCATTGAGTAGACTTTCACTTTCTTTTTTAAAAAATGCTATTTTAAAGACGTGGGGTACAATTCAGGATTAGGTACACAAGTGGCCACAGTACAGGTAAAGTTTGGGCCTCCCTTTGGTCCCCACTTCGCCTGGTTTGAGATCAGGTACCCTATTGATGTTGTGTCCCCCCCACCACTCCACCCACCCAGGTAGTATCCCACTACTGCCAATCCCTTTCTTATAGTATTGCAATAATTGTTCAAGGTCCACTTATGAGTGAGAACATGTAGAATACAGTTTTCTGCTTCTGTAATAGATCACTGAGTAGGATAGACCGTAAATCCATCGTTGCTGCAAAGTCCATAATTTTGTTCTTCTTTATGGATGTGTAATAGTTCATTGTGTATAAGTACCACAGTTTGTTATCCAATCCAGTTTCTATGGGTAGCACAGTTGGTTCTATGCCAATTCCTTTCTTATTGTATTATGGCAAAATAAGGGTCTCCTTGTGAGTAATGACTTTCACTTTCTATATGCCATTATTGTTTCCATTTTCATGACAGTGAACACATGTTATTTCAGAATAAAAATGCAAATAATATGCCATTTCTTAACCTGTCCATTTTCTGACTTGGTGTAATCACAATGAAAAGCATTTGATGATGCTTTATGTTATGAAAATAGAAAACTATATGCTAAAGAATATTCTTAAAAAGAATAATAACAAAGTCGGGCTTGGTGACTCACACCTGTAATCCCAGCACTTTGTGAGGCAGAGGTGAGGGAACTGCCTGAGCCCAGGGGTTCGAGACCTCATCTCTACAATAAATTTAAAAAATTAGCTGGCATGGTGGTGCACACCTGTGGTTCCAGCTACTTGTAAGGCTGAGGTACTTATACACAATGAACTATTACACATCCATAAAGAAGAACAAAATTAAGGATCACCTGAGTCCAACAGGTTGGGGCTGCAGGGGCCATGAGCTTGCCACTGCACTCCAGCCTGGATGACAGTAAGACTCCAATTCAATAAATAAATAAATAAATAAATAACAAAGGTGGAGAAGTGTCCGGAGGCACTGCTTCCTGATACAATAACAATAATCACATAATGCAAGGCTGATGCAAAAATAAACAGCAATAAAATGAAATTTTAAAATCCAAACAAATCCATTTATATCTAAATTTAAATGTTTGGTGAAATAAGAGTCACATAACTTCAAGAACTGAACATTATTTTTTAAATAGAGAGGGATAATTATAGTACAATAAACAGAAAATAGAGTCAGATTTAAAATGTATACTAAGCGAACACCATGTCAATTATTTGAACATAAAAATGCTAAAGGAAAAAAAAGAAACAAAGTATCAGTTCCAAAAAGTAAAGACATGCTGACAGTCCCAGAATTTAAACTAAGTATGAGGAAACATATTTCTCAGACATTTTTTTCTTTCAAACTATTTCCTTAAGTCACTATCCCAGAGTAAAATTGTTGAGATACACACATCCACACATTTACATGGTTGTTAATAGATGTTAGAAATAAAATTCAGGACACCTGTTTTGACAAATATAAGAGTATTTACAGACAGAATTAAACAAACATTCTGAATTCAGTCCCATCCAGAGCATCATACATTCTGCAATTAATTATTAAAGGTAAAATTAGAAATAATCTAAGTGACCTCCATAATAATAAAATAAGTTATATCTTTATAACTCAATATACATATACAGGGCAACCCCTTTTGGTCCTCTCCCACTGTAGGAGCTTTTTTGTCCTCTCAATAAATCCTGCTCTCTCAACAACAACAAAAAAAATGCCATATACAAAGATAAAGAGCACTCTGTAAAATGGAAATGTTTATTAAATAAGTGAAATATTTTTAGATGTTATATATACTCTAATTAGAACTCTGTTAAATCTAGATGAAACTCTAAACAAGTGTAGAGAAATAGAAAATATTTTGTGTTCAGGACGTGGGAAAATGAGATAGTTTTATATTACCTTTAATGTTATTTAATAATAAATGACATAATTCGGTAACCTAAGGAGTCTACTGAAATGTTCATATGGCAAAAGTAAGATGGTCTCAGAAGGCTCTACTGCCACGAATTAGGGAAAAAGTAGATTATAAATGTAATAAATGTGAACTGGATGCCCCAAAACACGATCACTTTCTAATACATAAAAAGCTGGTTTCCATCGTCTGAAGTCTGAGAAAAATCATGAAAGGCCCATGCCTGAAACCAAGTATATTTGTAGTAGAAAGACTATCAGAGAATGTCTAGTAGATTAAATTTTGTGGGGAGACACCTGAGTTCATTATTTGATTCCAGGCATGTCAGATATTGGCAAAATGACTGTAACTGTCTCACCTTTTCCTTCTGACGCCGGAGTATAGCCTACATTTGGAATTTTGACTACCAAAAGAAGGGCAGAAAGGAGCTATATGTATATGAGCTACAGAATTCAGACTGTGAGACCGCTGAGGGCAGGAGGAGGAGGCCTCTTCAACACCCTGGACCTTGGCATTGACCTTCCTTTCTGGGCGCTCATAGAACAAGTTGAAGGCACTGCTGCCACCTGGTGGAAAATTATATCTTTGCTTTTTAATGATAGAACAGAATTGGAATGCTCTGAATACCTTCATGACAAACTCTAATAACGATGTTCCGTTTAGCACAACACTGATAAGTGTAGTTAATAAACTAAAAAATGTACTGGATTAGTTTACTGAACATAAGTAATTAAGAAATAGTGATATAAAGATGTATTCTTAGAAGCAAATAATTTGATTTTAAATTGATTACCAGAAAAAAATACTTTCAATTTTGGCAGGGCCAAAATCTCACATTTTGAGTTCTCGTACATTTTGCTTCCTTAGGGAAAGGCGCTTATAGAAATTATCCTTTCTTCTAAATCTTCCAATATTGTAATGCAGATGAACAAAATCTTCTTTAAAATCTGTTAACTTTTCACCATTTATCACTCATTTAACACCTTCCAATGCTTATAGTATTTTATTTCAAAATTTCAATTATCTTTCATAATTTGTGTCATAGCTCACTGGTGTTTACAATAAACATTTAGCATCATCTGACATTTCTAGTTTAACTCTTTGTGCTAACTCAGTACTAAGTCAAGGTGTTTCTTTGATGCTGAGGGAGTACTTGTGTTATTAGCATATACAGGAGACAAAAATTAAAATTTTAAAGTCTTTAAAATTTCTGCTAGAAAGGTATGCATCATAGAAATTTGGTTTTCTGGAACAAAGCCCCAGCTGTTCCATGCTGACCATGGCTATGACCTCATGGCCTCTAGAAAATTATGAGAGGTGAGAAGTCTTCAGAGATAACTCGACCTGGTCTCTGCCTAAGAGTCTAATGAGAAGCACAAGCTTGCATGACATCAGGACAAAAACACATGCAGGCTGTGGCGCTGTTTCCTGGGGATGAATCTGCTCTCCACTTTGAGCAGGTGATCTGAGGATGCTGGAGTGGGTGGGGGAAGGGGAGGACTGCATTTCCCCATAGCAAACTCCACCCTGTCTAGAGAACCAAAGGCTGAGAAGGGCCGGAGTAGACAGTAAGAGCAGATGAAGAATAGAGATGCCTAAGGCATATGTTGAGTGAGTGATTCGTTAGCTGGGTTCTTTATGAGCAAACAATGCCTTAGTGTTTGCTTCAGACTAAAGGAGAAAAGAAGCAAACTACTAAACTGAGCATCAATTTATCATTAAGTACTAAAACTTAAGTTTTAAAAAGTAACAGTTCTTTAATGTTTAAGAAATGTTCTGCTCTGTCACTTATATTTCAAATTTTTAAGAGTTTTTTGGTTTGGTTTGGTTTTGTCGGGGTCTCACACTGTTGCCGGAGTGCAGTGACATGACCATGACAATCAGAGTTCACAGTAGCCTCAATTTCCTGGGCTCAGGTGATAGTTCCACCTCAGCTTTCCCAGTAGTTAGGACTATAAGACATGCACCACCACACCTGGCTCATTTTTTTCTTTTTTGTGGAGATGAGGTCTTGCTATGTCTCCCCAGCTGGCGTTGAACTCCTGGACTCAAGCAATCCTCCCATCTCCGCCTCCCAAAGTGCTGGGATTACAGGCGTGAGCTACTACATCTGGCCTTTAAGAGGTATTTACATTCTCAGTCTCCAGTTTCTTTCCTCTGATATGAACATAAATTCCTATTTCAATAGGAGCCTTTTGAGAGTGAAAGAAAACACTAATAATGATTATGCCAGGACCGTAGGCATAGCAATTCTTTCAGGGAATCTAGGATGCTATCCTACCTCCAATTTCCTCCTAAACCCACTTCAGTCAGGCTTTATCCTCCATCAATACCAAAAAAATGTTCTTGGTAAGGAAATATGTTTCAAAATACCGTCATCAATTCTTAGTCCTAACTTTACCAACGTACAGCAGTGCAGTGTTTAATACAGCTGATCACCCTCCCCCCTCAAGATACTTTCTTTACTTGACTTCAAGGACACCACACTCCCTTCTTCCTCCAATATGAGCAGATGCTGTTTTCATGCTCCTTTGCTGTCTCCTCCTCTAATCCTCGATCTTGAGTTGGAGTGTCCCAGGACTCAGTCTTCGGTTCCTGTCTCTATCTATACTCACTCCCTTGATGACCTCATCCAGGCCCTGCTTTTTCATTCCGTTTGTATGCTGAAAGCACTCTCATTCATCTTCTGAACTCTATACTTGTATGTTCACACGCCTAGTTTACATCACCACTTGGATGTGTAATAAACATCTGTGATGGTTAATTTTTTTGTGTTGATGGTATGGACCGACTTACGTCTGCTTCAAATTTAATATGTTGAGCCCCTAACCCCCATTGTGACTGTATTTGTAGATAGAGACTTTAAGAGGTAATTAAGGTCCTATGAGGGTGTAAGGGTCGGGTCCTAATCTGATAGTGTTGGTTTCCTAATGTGAAGAAGAGAAGAAACCAGAGTTCTCTTCCCCACCGTGTGAGTACACAGTGAAAAGCCAGCCATATACAAGCCAGGAAGATAGACCTCACCAGGAACCAAGTCAGTTAGAACCTTGATCTTGTACTTTTCTGTCTCCAGAACCATGAGAAATCAATTTCTGTTGTTTAAGCCTCCAGTCTATAGTATTTTGCTAAGACACTTACCTAGGTCATAGTGCCCAGATATTTAGTCAAACACCAGTCTAGATGTCTCCGTGAAGGTGTTTTTAAAGAGAAGATTAACATTTAAATCAGCAAACTTAAGTAAAGCATATTACCCCCATAATATGGAAGGGCTCCATCCAATCAGTGGAAGGCCTTAAGAGAAAAGGACAGGGGTTCCCTGGGGAACAGAGAGTTCTGCCTCCTATTTGAACTTGAACTTGAGCTGCAGCATCAAGGGCTCCTCCCTGGGTCTCTGGCCTGGCAGCCTGCCCTGCAAATATCAAACTATGGGAACTGCCAGTCTCCACAGTCTCGTGAGCTGTGAGCAAATTCCTGAAAATGAAAATCTATTTCTCTCTCCTACCCTCTTTGTCTCACTCTTTCTCTCTGAAGTACCCTGACAATATCTCAAACTCAAAATAAACAGAATGGAACTGTAGATCTTGCCTCTAAAATCTTTTGCACTTATAGTCTTTCTATCTCACTCAGTAGCAACTGTTTCTTCCCTTTACTCCATTCTTGGATCCTCTCTATAGCTCATGCCCTACAGCCATTTCATCATGAACTGTGTTGACTAAACATTCAAAATACACCCAGATCTGACCACTCCACACTAATTCCACTGCTAACATCATGATCCAAGCCACTACAGCATTTTACCTGGGTTATTGGCAATGACCTTCTAACCTTCTCACCCTACTCTCTGCTTCCATCCTTGCCACACCACAGTCTATTCTGAAAACAGTAGCCAGTGTGATTCTAATAAAATCTAAATCAGAGCATGTCACTCCTCTTATCAAATCCTGTTGGTTTCATCTCAAGAAGCATCCAAAGGCCCTGCAGTTGTCTGGAAGACCCTGTGTGATCTGCCTCCTCCCTCCTCAGGCCTTGCCTAACTGCTCCAGCAGCACTGGCGTATTTGCTGTCAGTGGAACGCCCCAAGTTCACGCCTTCCCTCGCATGAGATTTTCCTTCTCTAGGTATCCTCTTGGCTAACTCTCCCACCTCAGGTCTTTCTCCAAATGGCACCTCTCCAATGAGCCTATCTTGCTCACCTTATGTAAAACTGGAGCCTACCTCCTGTCCAGCCTTTCTCAATCCCCATTGACCTTATCTATTAATATTTAAATTTTTTCATACAACTTTTTACATGCTAAATTTCCAACTTATAATGTTTCCTTTTTAGAATCCAGCTCATCCAAAGAGACTATGAACTTCAAGAGAGGGGAGATCTTTGTTTTATTCACTGATATTATCACAAGTGCCTAGAATTGTTCTGTCACGTAGTAAGTACTTGATAAATATTTTAAATAAATAATAAAGTTAAAAATAAAGTTGATAAAAATCTCTAAAAAGTAAGTTAAAAGGCAAAGACATGGAAAATATTGAAGAGAAAATAGTTAAGAGCTTCACATCCAAATAAAGCTTCAGAAATAAAATACAGAGAAAATGGTGAAATAGAATTTGTCAAAGAAATATTCAAAGCAATTCCACGTTGCTTTCCTTACTAAATGATGAATTTTCAAAAAGTAGAGTCCACAAAATGCCAAATGCTTTGGATGCTCAGAGGTCCACACCAAAGCCCCTCATTTTGAAATGTCAGATCACTGAAGAATAATGTCAGATCACTGAAGAGTCAAAGGAAAAATTCCAAACATTTTTTAGAGGAAAATCTTTACTTCAAAAGGCTAAGAATCAGAATACCACCAGACTTCTCGATAGCAACATTAGATGCTAGAGTTCAATGGAATACTGCCTTCAGATTCTGAGAGAATATTTTTTCTATTTTAGAATTATATGTCAAGCCAAGCTTTTGATTAAGGGTGGGGTTCTTTTTCATAAATTTATTGTTTGAATAAAATCCATTGGCATATTAAAAATAATATAACATGACAAACAGTCTTTAATGCAAGTATTCAAAGTCTGTTAATGTGATATTCCACTTAACCTCAGAAAAATGAAGAATCACTATTTATAAGTTACACTCATTTATTTTTTAAAAAGCTCTTTGCAAACTAAGAACAGAATAAACATTCCTGACCAGATCAAGTCTATCTACCTGTACTATCTACCCCACAATTCATGTGCACCTGAAACCTTTAAATGTGACCTTATTAGAAATAGGGTCTTTACAGATACCACATATTTAAGATATCATCATACTATGTTATGGTGGGCCCTACATTCAATATAACTGGTATAAAAAAAAGAACTTTTGAACCCAGAGAAACACACAAAGAAGAAGATCATGTCAAGATCAAGGCAAAGATTGGAGTGATTTATCTGTAAACCAATGGAATCCAAGCATTGCTGGCAACTGCCAAGAGCCGAAAGAGGCAAGGAAGGATTCTTCCTCGATTCTCAGGATGGAGAGCAGCTCCGCCAACACTTTGATGTCAAAGTTCTAAACTCCAGGACTGAGGGAGAATACATCCCTGTTGTTTTAAGCCACACAGCTTGTAGCTATTAGTTACGGCAGTCCTAGAAACCTATGTTCATGAGTGCCCATTGCAAATGCTGCCTTTCCAAGATGAGAAAACAACCGCATCTGTTTCCCACGCTCTCCTGTGGCTGCTATGCCTCCCATGTGAGATTCTGACTTGAATGACAAATATGAGGAAGTCAACAGAGGCAGCATGTTCTGGGGTCAACAGTGGCAGTAACAGCTGCTCAGGGAGAACAGAGCAGAGTGGCCCTGGGACTGTGGGTGCAGGGCTCCCTATCAAGCCATTCTGGTCACTTAACGCTCAGTTCAAAGCCCACTCTCCAGCATGCCCATGACTGCATGAGCTTTATAATATCCTTAACGAATGCCTCCAGTTTAAACAAATTTGAAAAGGTTCTGTCCTATGCAAAAGGTGCACGATCACTATCGCCTACCTCAGGAATAGATAAGCTGTTGGAGATGCCAGGAGACAGGAATAGTATAGGACAGAAGCTTTTGGAGAAAGCTGCTCAAGTGTTTTGAAATTCCTCACTCCTACCTGAGACTTGGCAAGGGGCCTGGGAGGCACGGCAAGGAAGGAAAAAAAGAATTTTCTCTCACTTTCTCTTACCTCGAACCAAGAGGGGAGAGAACTTTTGAAAGAAGCACTTGGGAAACTTGGCACATTTATCCTGGAATTTGACCCATGACTCAACTAACGGCTGTAACCAAAGCCATCATTTGAGGGAGAACATAAAATTGAATCTGCCTGACCCAGACCCTTTTTCTGTGAATCTTGCTGCCTGCAGAGAGGAAGGACACATTCTGGCTTATTCCTCATGCCATCCTTTTCACGGGGCCAACCCTGCCCAGGTGTGATTGCTGGTCCAGGTGGCCTGAGGCTTGATGGATCAGTCTATTCCATTCTAGGGAATTAAGATGCCCACTTGCCTACAGATGGATGCCACATCTTCCAATCAACTTTATGAATAATAAAGGCAAAACTTTCCTGCCAGCAGACTTTTGTTGTATATCTCAATGGGTTTTAAATTGGCAGGAAATAGAGGTATCATGTATGGGAACTTCTCACATACTCCAATGTTCTACAATTAGAATAGCATCCATGGTATATGTATTTAGGGATCTGCTACTGATTTGAACATTTTTCTCTTATGTATTTTATTGTATGATTTACATTTTTGTCTTTCTCTAAAATTTCATATTATTCTTCTTTGTGTACTTTTTTATACTTTGTGTATTTTGTACATTGTGGTAGAGATTCTCGTGCTTAATTGCCACAGGTTACTATATGAGGCAGGATATTTTTCACTTGTATGTAACTAAGTTTATTTTACAGACACAATTATGAGAGCATATGAAAAAGTAACCTCACAATTTGATGTTTTAATAAAACACTTATACAACTACCAAAAGCTTCAAGCATCTCTTTTAATAGTCTCTTAGAGCAATCTAGCTTTTTATGAACTAGCTTTGAATATTTTAGATGACTACTAAAGGAAGTCAGGAAACACTTAAAACTCAGAACACAGCAGTTGTTATAGAAGTGAAGACTATTTAGCACTGAAGTACATGAATTTCCATCCTATTAATTTTTTGCATGATCTTAAGAACCTTATTACTGAATCAACCCATCTCATCCTGTTGGTGTCATAAACTCTTTCTTTTAAGAGTTAGCATCTAGTCAAAGTAGATGCAGTCATTCCAATAACAATTAAGTATATATTGAAGGAGACAGCTATTGTTTAGTTTACTAAGGTTTGATTTTTGGATAGCTTAGTGTGGACAGCTCTTGGATAGATATCTAGCAGTGCTAGGCCTCAGAGAATAGATGTTGAATTAACCCTTTCCAGTGATATAAAAGAAAAAAAGGACTGAACTAAACAGAGTAACTGATTTTTAACTCCTATAACACTCTGCACCTTAGCTTATCCAGTTTCAATCTTAAAAACTTCCTTTGATTTTGTTCCTTGAACAAAGATAATAGTCCCTGCCAATTATCTTTAACAATTTTTGCTGTAAATCTTCATTATCATGATCATAATGACAAGATAGTATTTGTAGGTGGTGGTATAATAAGAAATATGCCCCCAAAATTAGTCTCTGCCCTTTTAATCAGCTCTGTACACCTGGATATTAGTGTACTTCAGACTGGAAATTGGAAATCAGTAAGAGTAGTCCCAAGGAAAAAGATTTGAAACAGAAAAATATATATATATTGATGAGTTTCTTTTTGTCCCTGAATAGGCAGAGAATGATCAAATAGGTCAGTTCCCAACTTCCAAGAAAATGTGACCATATAAGCCAAGAGAGAGACATGCATCTGAGAAAAGTTCAAGAATTTCAAGATCGTGCTGATGTGTGTGGGGCAATAGGGACTTGTCTAAAGAAAAGCCGAGGGGCATCATCCGTGGCATGCTTAAGAGAAAAACAACCCTTCTTAACTGTAATCACATAGGCAGGAATTATACTGTAGATTTGTTATTAGCATAATCATTTTTGTAAGATCACCTACACGTGTGTCTATGAGGAGGGGGTATAGGACCAGGAGCCGGTGAAACACTAGTAAGTTATTGAAGAGTCTGTCCAAGCATTCAAATTTGAACCACACAGTCAATGCTGTGCCTCAAGGGAGAAAACCCTGTAGCAGATTTCATTCTTGAAACTACAGATGCTCCCTTTGTCATGCAAGATTGTTACAAAGGGTTTTGGAGTTCATTCATCAGAGCCGGAAGCAATTGCAGGCTATCTGGCACATGCAAGAATGTCTTGACAGCTGTTGAACTAGACTACAAGTACAAGCTTTCAGCTAAAACTGTGAGAGACAGGGCCCCTGCAGATAGACATATGCCTCTTTGCTGTCTGTGGTGGCAGTTGAGGGAGAAGTTTGCACAGTACTTCCTAAATGTGCACGCATTTCAGAGTTGCTGCTTCTAGAACGAATGAAAGCTATGTTTAATGAAAATATAAAAGCCTTTTTACAGTTCCTATCTGCAGGAGTGGCTAATCCAACACGCTTTCTCCTGAATGCATTTCTCAGACTCATATTTAGAGCCATAAGACAAGAAGCAACTCAGCCAGCTCAGTCATGTCATGTTGAGCACTAGTCACTCACACATCCAGCTTTCACCCTAGACCTCCAAGTCAAAACTAGACCATGATGTGAGTTGGTAGCTGTTTGCACCATTAGTAGCACAGAATAATTAAATGTGACCTACCTTCCTGTGACTGATGACAATTTAAGTGTCTACAGATATAACAAGAGCAGAGAATTTAAGCCGGACTGTGAAAAATATCAAAGCAGGAGACTTTGAAAGAGTCCACCCAGCCCTGTTGTTTCTTCTACAGGGCTTTTTTTGATACTCTATGAACAGGAATGCAAGCTAGGGGGTTAGAGAAGGAATAAGAAAGAGATAGGCCCCATGAGACTTTTACATGGCTACATCTATGTTTCAGAAAGCTATCTCTGGAGGCTATGCAGAGAAAGGATTGGGAAAGTAATTAGCCAGAGATAGCAAATTACTTCAGAGGTCATTGTAACAGAATGAATGAAAGATAATAAAATACTGAACTATGACAGTGAAAGTGGGAACCCAGTGGAGTAACATGAAGATATGTAAGAAGGAGCTCAGTGGTGTTTAATATCTCATTTTGAGCAGAGTGCTGAGGCAAAGAATCAGACTGCCAAGACTGAGGCATGAATACAAAAAGGCAAAATGGAAGCAGCTAAGAGGACGCTTCCTTGGCGAGAGCCTTGCTGGAATGCCATCAGCATATCCGAGAACTTGCAAATGTGCTAGACACTGTGCCATATCCTGACCACACGGTGATGCACCAAGACCATCAGGATTCCCTGGTCATGCGATTGCATTCTGGTGGCAGAGACAGATCATAGGTACAAACACGCAGAGAAAGGCAACTGCCATGGAAAAAACAAGGTAATGAAATGGGAGCAGGGGTGGGGCTCCCCTTGCTAGGATGGATAGGAAAAGCCTCTAGGAGGCTATGAGAGCTATCCTGAGACCTTATAAACAAAGAGGGGTGAACATACGAGGAAAAGCAAGGACAGAGGCCCTGAGACAGCAGCAAGCCTGCCCTGTCTGTGACACTCAAAGGAGTCCAGTGCAACTGGAGCATGAGGAAAGGGGAGGCAGTGGTCAGAGTTGAGCTTAAAGAGGTAAGCAGGTCCAGGTGACGTAGGGCTCCATACACCTGCTCAGGAGTTTCTATTTTATTCTACAAGTTTCAATTTTATTCTAAGCACAGTGTGCTCAGAACCACTAGAAAGTTTTGCCAGGATAAGGAGATGATCTGGTTTGTTTTTTAAAGGTTCACAACCAGACCGGGTTTTGATATTATCATCAGCTCTGACTCAGACTTTTGGCATCCTCAGGTACTAAAAATGCTACAGCCTTCCTCGGCCCATGTGCAAATAGATATTAAGAAAATTAGTGTACGGATATTTCTCAAACTTCTGATGTACCCTTGAGATTTTTTTTTAAGTTCTAAATGTCAAAAAGTGCCGTAAAGGTATGTTTAGTGCCTGGCAAGTAACCAGGCCATCACCTGGACTACCCACCTGGTAAGGTTGCCCAAAGCACTGGAGGCCATCTATGATTGGAGTCTGCAGACAAACTGTCAATTTAGAACTTGCCCTGAAGAGACTAGTAGGGGAGTGGGAAACAAGCTGGTTAAGATTTCCTCCCAGCCCTCCCCCTCGGGAGCAGGTCATTTCCCAATAAAGAAATGTCAACCCAGCTGGACAGGGAGCTGCTCAGGGAAACTCTACAGCTCTGTCTTGACACCTTCTTAGTTCATCAAGCACACACAACTTTCAATAAGAAAAAATGCCCACACTCTCCACTCAGTCCTCTTAGTTATTTAAACTCTATTCCTAGTTATAACAGTGTATCTTAAGAAGTAACTAAATTAACTATGGAATATATTCTAATTAAAACAAGGCTTGAAAGAACAATGCTGACAACAGAATATTCAAACAAATGACAGGAACCCTTAGACTGAAAAATGGCAGAATAGAATGGGTAAATTGAAGTCACCATGGCTTAAGAATAAGCTCCATGAAGGGCAGAAACTTTTGTTCGGTTACATGCAGTAACTTGAGAGCTTAGAACAGTGCCCAGCACACAGGAAGCACTTAATAAAAATTTGTTTAAATAACAAATTAATGCTGTCCTGGTTGAAAAAAAGAAATAAAATGAATACAATTAGCTTTTTCTTCTATTAGAAGTTGATTCGAGTTTTTTTTTCAACTTGTTCTAATCCTAGAACTAAAGAAAACATCTCTAATGCAGCTGTAAGTAATTTATGTAAACCACAGCCAATAGCAATATTTTAATCCCATCAGGAATAGAGACTTGAATGCAAATTGTCCTTCCTCTCGTGACTTGAGCCCTTACTCTCTTGCCCTGTCATTCTGCAATACCGAGAAGCTCAAAATAGAAAGTCCTGTGTATATGTATGACATTTGTATCTTTTTAGAAAAATAAACTTAGCTAGTTTAATATTTCTTGGTAAACTATTAATGGTTGATCATTTCTCAGATATGTTTTTTTCTAGTTCCATAGATCCTGCCTCTCAATGATGTGAAGACAAATAAAATATTGAAAGAAAAAATAATACATTTGAATAATGGGAGAATCTTCAAGTAGCATAATGCTGAATCCAATGATATCCTTGATAACATAATTCTCAAGCAGGAATTCATTCCATAACTATTTACTTGGAGACTGCTATGTGCTAAGCAACATGATAGACATGACATACAGAGGCTGCCCTCAACCACATCAGTCTTTCTTAAACCAGCCCAGATGGAGTCTGTCCTGTTTTTGAAGACTTGCATTCATCCACACATTTATTTAACAGACACTTATTAAATGTCTCCTAATTGCAATTTTCCAGCTATATCCTGGATCCTGGTAATATAATAACAAATCCTGAAGGTCAGGGGGCTCACAGTTCCCAAAAGGAGATTTCATGAATTAAAATGTCCCCATGTTCTGGGACTGGCTAAAGACTGTAAAGGGAAAGAAATCATGCCTTTTGAAGAGTTAACACATGCCAGACACATTCAAGGGACATTCCTAACCATCCTATTTTTTTATTGTTATTTTGTTAAAATAGAGATTAGGTTTTGCTATGTTTCCCAGGCTGGTCTCAAACACTCGGGCTCAAGCAATCCTCTTGCCTTGGCTTCCCAAAATACTGGGATTACAGGTGTAAGTGACGATGCCCAGACTAACCAGCCATCTAAATAGCTTCTCACTCCACCCCTGCTTATTATTTTTCATCTTGTTTTC
>CAUYQG010132050.1:0-22762 GCA_963574415.1 Tarsius wallacei
GTTCTCATGGGTCTCTGGGCCTTTGCTGTTGCGGTGTCCCTCTTTCCCCACTTCTTCATCTAACAGCTAGATATTAGATAACCATACTGGGGAAAAGGGTATGAACCTTGACCCCTACATATCATACAAAAATCAATTCCAGATGGATCACAGACCTAAATGTGAAAGTAAAACATTAAAGCTTATGGAAGATAACAGGACAATATTTTTATGACCTTGGGGTAGACAAAGATTTATTTAAAAAGGCACAAAAATCACTAAACATCCAGGGAAAAATAAATTATTTTATTAAAGTTAAGGCCAGGCATAGTAGCTCACACCTGCAATCCCAGCACTTTGGGAGGCTGAGGCAGGAGGACCACTTGAGCCCATGAGTTCGAGGCTGCAGTGAGTTATACTGATCTCACTACTGCACTCCAGCCTGGGTGGCAGAATGAGACCCTTTCCCTAAAAATAAATAAATAAAAGTAAGTTAAAACATATATTCATCAAAAACATAAATTAGGGTGAAAAAAATCAAGCAATATAAAGGGGGAATATACTTACTATAGTCAGTAAAAATGTGCTCAGGCACTTCACAAAAGTGAAAATGGTCATAAGCATACAGAAAAGGATTCAATATCCTAAGTAAGTAAAGAAATGCAGATTAAATTCAGTCAGAAGGTCCCACCTATATTACTGGGAAAGAACATTAAAAGAGCCCTATAGAGTCCATTTGAACAACTTGGTCAATGTCTGGCACGCTTTTCTTACACAGGTTTGCAAAACAATCTTCTGCCCCCAGCATGCCCAAACACTCTGCCCCTTTGTGTCTGTAAGCCTGGCACACAAAAAGAGAGGGCAAGAATTGCTATCAAAATTAGCACTTCATTTCTAACAGGGAGGTCACCCATAAACTCCAACTTATGCTAGTCTGAAAAATCAGTCCAGCAAAAGGTGATACAACTTTCTGGTAAAGAGGAGAAGGAAGGCAGAACAAATACAGAATTAAAATATCTGGCTTGAATAGGTAATTTAAGGAATGCTACTGGTCATTTACATGGATAACAAAATGCTGAAACCTGACTGGCTAAAATGTAATGGAAACTGGCTGGCTGTCTCAGTGCATTCAGTCACGGAGCCTGACTGCTTCCCGGGCTCATTCACAGCCCTTTCCTCTGGCGATTCCTTTTGTTCTTATAAAAATGTACCCATCCTACCCTGTCTTGATCTAAAACATGAGAACAGATCTAGAGTTCAAGTTCCAGAGTTTTTATTTTGTGGAAGGGAACCTAAAGGCTCAGCAAGGACTTGTCCAAGAATCACAAAAGTTAGATAAGACAGGGCTGCCTTGCCTTGAGGGCTAGTCTATTTCTCTCTATCTACTATACACTAATGTGCTGAGGAAAAGGCTTTCCAAGGCTACAATTACAGCTTGGCTTGAACCAGTACAGGCTGCCCTCAGTTTCTCCTGCATTATCAATTTCTCCCTCCCTATCTAGTCAATCCCACTGTCATAATGTTAAAAGGATAAAACATGTTTACCTTTAAAAAACCCTTCCTTGATCTCAAATCTCCCTTTACTTCCACCTTTTTTGTTCCCTTGTATAGTAAAACTTCTCATAAGAGTTACCTATTCTTGGAAGTCTTCAATTTCTCTCCACTTGTTCCTGTTTGAGCCCCTATTACTGCACTGAAATGGCTCATCAAGGGCACCAAGGCCCTCCACACTGCTAAATCCAACAGTCAGTTCTTAGTCCTCATACTGTCAGAGTTACATGGTTGATGACACCCTTCTGAAAATGCTTTGTCATTTGGCTTCCACAACGTTTTTTTCTTGGGTCTCCTACCTCAAAGGTCATTTCTCGGTTCTCTTTCCTAGATCATCCTCAACCCCTCCCCACCACTAAACATTGAAGTGCTCAGACACTTTAATGTCTCTTACTCCTCAGATCATCTCATCCTGTCCCATAATTGAAATAACATCTAAATGTAGATATATCCCATGTTTTCATCTCCAATCAAGAGTTCTCTTCTGAACTTCAACAGTCCAACTGCCTTCTGAAAATCTCAATCTGGAGGCATAAGTACATATGGTAAACTTAATGTTTCTCTAAAACTCAACTCCTATCTACTTCCTGATCTGTACCACCCCCTCCCAATCTTCCCAAGCTCAGAAAATGCCATCTTCCAGTTTTCCAGTCCAAAAACCTTGGAATTCATCCTTAATTTCTATTGTACAACGTACATCCATTTGGTCAACAAATCCCATTGGATCTATCTTCAAAACATATCCAGAATCCAACTACTTTCACCACCTCCACCAAGCTACCATGACCTCCTACCTGTATTTTAGCAATGTCTTCCTAATTGGTCTCCCTGCTTTACCCCTTATTCCCCTTACAGCCTGTTTATTTTTCTTTCTTTCTTTTTGTTTAGTTGGAGTCTCACTCCCAGGTTGGAGTGCAAAGGCACGCTCACAGTCACTACAGCCTCGACCTGCTGGACTCAGGTGATCCTTCCACCTCAGCTTTCCAAGTAGCTAGAACTACAGGCACGCGCCACCACGCCCAGCTAATTTTTTTATTTATTGTAGAGATGAGGTCTCACCAAGTTGCCCAGGCTGGTCTCAAACCCATGGGCTCAGGCAATCCTCTCACCTCAGCCTCCCAAAATGCTGGGATTATAGGCATGAGCCACTGCACTCGGCCCAACCTGTTCCTATATATCAGCCAGAGTAATCTTTTAAAACCAAAGTCAGATAGCACTCCTCTGCTCAAACCTTCCAATGACTCTTGCCATTCCACCTGCCTGGAATTTTTTTCCCCAGACAGCCACCTGGCTAGCCTCATTACTTCCTTCAGATCTCAACTCAAAAGTCACCTAATCATGTGAGGTTTTTCTTGAAACACATAAAATAACATCACCCACACTCATACTTCACTCATACTTTACCTAGTCTCCCTTTCTTCATAGCACTTAACATCTTCTGACACATTGTTTAAATACTTATCATCTATCTCTATCTACTAGAATGAAAATCCCATGAGAAGAGACATTTTTGCTTCTGACTCCCGAAGCCTATGACAATGTCTGGCAAAGAGTAGGTCCTTAATAAATATAACTTAATGACTGAATGAATGCTTTCATTTTCCCTGCTGCTCTCACACATTGTATTGCTCTCTTAATGCCCCTTGCTGTCTTTGAGATCAGTCACTGTTTTAGACACTGATACCAGCCTATACAACTTTTTAAATAACTTTGACTCCTAACAGACTCTATTAGGCACCTTTCTAACAAGAATTTAATTTCAACTAACACATTTGACAAAGTCTACTCTGATAGTCTTATAGATATTATAGGTAATCTGTGTGCTGTAGTCACTTAAATTCACAGACAGATGAATAACCGTATTCACTGAATGATAATGGTTAATCTAAAGGGAAAACTCTCCAGTAAAACATCACTAGGTTCTATTCTCAGTTTATCCTATTTCATTTTTCCCCATGACTTGGATAGCCAGTAGAGGTGACCTAATACATTGCCCAAGCAAAATGAAAGCACATTCCATAGAAAGGTCTGTACATGAATGTTCTTAGTGACTTTATTTATAATAGCAAAAAAAAAAAAAAAAAAAAAAAAAAAAGGAGAGCGAGAGAGTGAATAGCTCAGAATTTCTTTTCTTTTCTTTTCTTTTTTTTTTTTGAGTTGGAGTCTCACTCTGTCACCCAGGCTGGAGTGCAGTAGCATGCTCATGGCTACCCGGAGCCTTGACCTGCTGGCAATCAGGCGATCCTTTCCCTCAGCCTTTCAAGTAGCTGGAACTACAGATAAGTACTACCACACCCAGCTTATTTTTTTGATTTATTGTAGAGACGAGGTCTCACCAAGTTGCCCAGGATGGTCTCAAACCCCTGAGCTTAGGCAATCCTCTCCCCTCAGCTTCCCAAAAGTGTTGGGAATACAGGCTTGAGCCACCACACCTTGCCCAGTATTTCGTTTCAGTAAGAAATAAGCTATTCAAACATACGAGAATGAATCTCAAAATAATTATGCTGAGTGAAAGAATCCAGAATCCCTGAGAGAAAGAGAAGAAGCAAGAGAGTGAGAAAACAAGAAAGAGAGTGACAGAACAAGAGAGAGAATATACCATGTGATTCCACATATATAAAAATTCTAAAAAATACTAATAATTACTGACAGAATGCAAATTGGGAGCTCTCTAGGGACAGAATTAGAGGAAGGGAGAAAACAGAGACTTCAAAGGAGCATAAGAAAAACTTTCAGGAGTGAGGTATATGATCTTATCTTGATTTTTATGATAATTTAAGGGGTACATATGTAATATATAGTCAAACCTCAATAAAGCTGGGGAATAATGTTGAGGGGGAGGGAAAAAATAATCCAAGTAACTTTTGAACACAGTACTCTGATAACACAGCCTCAGTGGGATATATTATATGGAAAAAAAACTGTAAAAAAAATCTTGAACTTTACTTAGATTTATTGTTTGCAATGGAACTATTTGAAACTATTTTGAGTGTATTGGGGGACTCATTTAAGCAAATGAGTAAACATATTGATGCTGTTGGGACCAGTTCTCACTGTGGGAGAAGAAAGATATAGATATGGAATAGAAAAAGAATTGGAGGCTAGGCACGGTAGCTCACACCTGTAATTTCAGCATTTTGGGAGGCTGAGGCAAAAGGATCCCTTGAGCTCAGGAGTTTGAGACCACCCTAGGCAATATAGCAAGATTTTGTCTCTACAAAAAAAAAAAAAAAAACCAAAATTAGCTGGGTATGGTGGCACATAACTGTAGTGCCAGCTACATGGGAGGCTGAGGCAGAAGGACTGCCTGAGCCCAGGAGGTAGAGGCAGCAATGAGCCATGATTGTGTCACTGTGTTCTAGCCTGGGTGACAGAATGAGAATCCAACTCAAATAAATAAATAAATACCATTCCACACTAAAAGAAACCAAGGTTCCTTGAAGAAAAGGCTAATTACCTGGTTGAAACAGATAAAATATAAGCTGGACCTGGAATATGTTTTTTTGCCAAAAAGGAAAAGGAGTGCTCACAAATTGTAGGAGACATGTCAAAGGAACACAGAAGTCAGCTGGTGGGGTTCCTACTAGCCAAATCTGGGACAATTTGAGCATCAAAATGAACAATACAAATGGATTCTATCACACTGAATTTTTTAAAAAGAATCCATGAGATCCTACTGATATTATTTTACAGTAAAGTAGAGAGGGAAGTCTCATTTTTACAAAAGAATGCAAATAAATGTAGAAGAAATATAGAATCAGAAAAATCTCTATTTTGAAGCCATCATCTTTTAATAAGTGATTCAGACAAGAATCATAAATAGAAGCTGAAACCATGGGGTGAAAGACATTCACACCATCTAAAAGTATCATTCTACAGAGTATCCATTTATTACAAAACATCTTTGCTTTTTTTTTTTAAGGAAATAAAGTTTATTTAGAAAGTAAATTAGAGGGAGAGAAAGATTGATTCACCTCCCCAAGGGAGGGGGCCAAAGTTTAGGAAACAAGGCCACAACAGAGTCTAATAAGGCAAGGGCCTCAAAATATCTTTTCAACAGAAAAGTGGACAATTTGCCTTAACCAAATGATCAAACGTAACATCACCAAACTGATATGTGCCTCCTTATGTGATATGATGTACAAAAAATTCAACATCATTTATTTCTGCCAACAATACTTAACCTGAGTCTAATCATGAAGAAACAATCAGGCAAATCCAATTGAGAAATATTCTGGAATAACAACAACCAAACTGGTGGGGAAAGTTCCGGGGGAAAAAAAACTCTTCAAAAGATATTAATGCCATGAAAGAAGGGAAAAAATGGTTTTGAACTATTGTAGAACAAGGGTTAGAAAACTTATTCCTAAAGAATCAGATGGTAAATATTTCAAGCTGTGTAAGCTAAAGTCTGTCGTAACTACTCAACTTTGTCATTGTAGCACATAGACAATTAAGTAAATGAAGGAGCACAGCTGTGTTCTAATAAAACTATTTACAAAAATAAGTGGCCAGTTCACAGGTTATAGTTTGCCAATGCTTGTTCTAGAATGAAGGAAATATAACAGTTAAGTGTCACAATAATCCTTGATTGCATCCTGGATCAGAAAAAAAAAAAATCTACAAAGGACATTATGAAACTACTGATAAAATTCAAATATGTATGAAATAATAGTAGTATACCAATGGGTAAATTCCCTTGGGGGAATAATCATATTATGACTATGTGAAGGAAAACAACTTTCTTAGGAAAGACATCCTGAAGTATTCAGGGTAAAAAGCCTGGTTGTCTACAACTAACTCTCAAATGGGTCAGAAAAAAGCGTGTATATATACACACATAAATGTATGTATGCCTATGGGGGGAGGGAGGGATAAAGCACATGTGACAAAATATCAATTGATGATGAGTATATAAATGTTCACTGTACTATTCTTATACTTTTTTCTGTAATAAGCACATATTACAATAATCAGAAAGTTAATGTTAAATCTTAAAAAAATTAACAGGCAGTTTGGCATGATAGATTTTGAAATATTATCTGAAGTCCAGATACATTGTCTGAAGAAAGATCTAGGACATTAGGAAATCACATGGTTCATAACATTTATTTGAAACTACTTTTTAGAAGAGGAAATCTAGGCTCAAAATAGGAATGCCTAATGTGACAGGTGGTGAAAACTACAACCTCCATGACCCATGCTGCCTTGTGAAGGACCTGAGGTTCCACAGAAAGAAGAAAAACATTGGCTATGATTTCCATTAGATGGCTGAAATTACTTCTCCTGGCAACAATTCTTTATGAAACAAAACTCACCCATACTGATCTTAGTTAGAACTCTGGTGACTCCCCAGTAGTATTTTTTTTACTTTCAGCTACTCAGAGAGTATGACTTTTCCTGTAGACTGTTGCTATTTACTGATATGCCCAGAACTCAAAATGAGAGTCTGAAATAGCATTTGTTAGAATACAAGCAAATAAACCCCAGGCATATCTCAAATCACCACTGGCCCTATGCTCAGGTCACTTGCCTATCTCATCCCAGACTACTCTACCCTTTGTTTGACAACTCTCTACACTCCAGCCATAATGGTCTTTAATTTCCTGATTTTTTTTTTTTTTTTTTTTGAGTTGGAGTTTCACTCTGTTGCTCAGGCTGAAGTGCAGGGCTCAGGCAATCCTTCCATCTCAGCCTTCCAAGTAGCTGGAACCACAGGCGTGCACCACCACACCTGGTTAAGTTTTTGATTTATTGTAGAGATTAGGTCTCGCCAAGTTGCCTGTGCTGGTCTCAAAACCCCGGGCTCAGGCAATCCTCTCACCTCCATCCCCCCAAGTGCTGTGATTACAAGTGTGAGCCACTGCACCTGGCTAAATTTCCTGATTTTTATAAGCAAGCAAATTTATTCCCACCCCAGAGCCTTTGCCTAGAACAGTTTATCCCTGATCCTTCACATTGCACATGCACAAAGAGAATAAATAGCAGGGGGTCAGAGAAAAAGAAAATTCCCTGCAGGAGAGTCAGAAGCCCAGGGGTTAAGAAGGAGACCAGTTTCCTTTCCCCAGTAGTCCAAGGTGAAAGGGGTCAAAGTTGGTCAACAAGTTGGCTATCAACAAGAAAGGATTAAGCATGCCATATAATTAGCTGCAATTTCAGAATCCTAGTATCCTGATATATCATGTAAAACAGACAAGAAAAACATGAAGAAAATAAGATCTATATGTATACATATCTATATGTATAAAGATATACCCATCAATCAGTCTGTGTCCAGACCCTGATTAACTTAAACCAAAGCTTCTCAAATGTTCTCAAATGTTTCCAGTGAGGGATTCTGGTCTCGAACCCCTGAGCTCAGGAAATCCTCTCGCCTCGGCCTCCCAAAGTGCTGGGATTACAGGCTTGAACCACTGCACTCGGCAGATGACTATTAATAAGAAACATATGAAGTTCTTATTAAATTAACATGTTAAATTCTAAGAATCTCCCCTGTCCCCCCAAATTTTAGTGCATATTCAAGCCCAGGTTTCTCCTTGCTATTTTTCTCCCATATCTCCCTGCTACAGAAAAACAAAAAAACGACTTTGGAGAAATAATGTTAGGATTTTTGTCATTTGTACAGACTGACAGACCCTTGGAAATCTCTCTAGGGTCCCTACCACCTACAGTTGACAGAGCCATCAACTATCAGGGAAGAGTCTACTACAGGCTCAAAGAGTGAAGTGACATCAAGGAAAAAAAATGTGCCAATGAACAAGCAAGGCATAGAAAAATCACTTTACAAAACCATGAAGACATAAGACTCACGGTGACAACATGCATTAGCCACACAGCAGTTTCACAGCACTGGAACAAACTTTAAGCAGCAACCAGAAACAAACTTTTTAATATAAAGGCTGGGCTATTCTAGGAGTTCTCTTCATCTAAATATTTCCTTTTTTTTTTTTTTTTGAGATGAAGTCTCACTCTGTCACCCAGGCTGGAGTGCAGCAGCATGCTCACAGCCACCGCAGCCTCAGCCTGCTGGGCTCAGGCAATCCTTTCGCCTCAGTCTTCCAAGTAGCTGGAGCTACAGGAATGCACCACCATGCCTGGCTTATTTTTTTAATTTATTGTAGAAATGAGGTCTCACCAAGTTGCCAAGGCTGGTCTCGAAACCCTGAGTTTAGGCAATCCTCTCGCCTCAGCCTCCCAAAGTGCTGGTATTACAGGTTTGAGCCACCACACCTGGCTCATCTAAATATTTCACAGTACCTTGTGTGGGGGAATAGATTGGACCTGAAGTTAAGCTAGAAGAAAATACTGAGCCAGAAAAACCATTTCATAAGGAAAGCCAGTTCCAGAAGCATTGGGTTTTGAATTGCTACCTCTAATAATGACAGACCCCAAGATACTAATGCCTATCTTTCCCTACCATTCCAAAATAACAGAGACACAGGAGAAAAAAAAAGAGGGGAATGGCTGGGCTCAGTGGCTCAGCCTGTAATCCCAGCACTCTAGGAGGCCAAGGTGAGTGGATTACCTGAGCCCACGTGTTCAAGACCAGCCCAGGCAACTTGTCTCTACAATAAATCAAAAGACCTTATCTCTACAATAAAACAAAAATTAGCTGGGCATCGTAGCACATGCCTGTAGTTCCGACTACTTGGAAGGCTGAGATGGAAGGATCGCCAGAGCCCAGCAGGTGGATGCTGGGGTGGCCATGAACGTGCCACTGCACTCCAGCCTGAGAGACGGAGTGAGACTCCAACTCAAAAATAAAAATAAAAAGAGGGGAATAAAAAGCCAAATCCAAAATGTCTCACAACATGTCATGGGTCCCCTAACATGTTATAAATAAAAAGTACTATCTACTTGCAGGCTGTTCTGAAGATACTTGTGGTACAGTTCTCCAGTAACCAAACCCCAATGTTCTCTCATAGCCAGTTCTCAGACAAATATCCCACTAGTCAACATTCAAAGGAGAGACAATGCCCTAAATTATTGTAGCAAAGCCAAAAAATATCTTTAATTGCCCCATCTACTCCTTAGCCTGTTCTTCTCTCCTTTGTAAAGATCTCATCCTCCTCCCAAGGCTTTATCTATTCTCTCTTCAACCTGCCCTACATATCCAGTTTGACCATCTATTCCTCCTATGCAGGTCAGCTGACCCAAACACCTCAAATTCTCATTGCCCTTTGCTTAGAGTTCTCCCTCAAACCTAATTGGTCCTCCTTGTTTATAGACCATCCCTACTGTACATGCTAGAGTAACACTCCTAAAGTCAAAGGTCTAATAAATGCTCCTCAGTAGAAACTTCTATCAATTCCAAGCTCCCTATAAAATAAATTCTAAACTCCTCCATGATCTAGCTGACCACAGGTAATCTCTCCAGTCTCACTCTGGTCATCCCCTAACCTACAAAAAATTAGATGAGCATGGTGGCTTGTCCTATACTATATATCAAACAAGGTTCATCATTCTCTAGCATTTGCCATACTTTCCCTTCTACTTTGCCTTTATTCATGCTGTTACTTCTAATTGTCCTTCCATCTCTACTCAATGGTATCAGGACTCACCTTCTTCCCTCAAAGCATAAACTAGGAGAGAAAGCAAACATATTGCAAGCACAGGATTTTAAGAATCTATGCTCTCAGAAGCAGCACAGGTTTGAAAATGGAGCAACATCCTGAAGACCAAAAGCCCAGCTATGCCACTTTCTTGCTAAGTTGCACTGAATAAAACCTTTCTGAGCCTCAGTTTCCTCATCTGTTAAATGTATATAATCTACCAAACATACCAGAGTGAGACTGGAGAGATTGCCTGTAGTCAGATAGATCATGGAGGAGTTTAGAATTTAGACAACTAAGTAAGGTAAAGTGTGTCAAAATGCTTTTGAGGGGATAGAGCTAAAGCTTATAGTTATAGCTAAAGCTTATAGTTATATTAATAGCTTTAAGTGTTTAATCAGAAAAAAAAATCTGAATTAAGGAGTGATGCACATACTTAGAAAGTTTGAAAGAAAGGCAAAATAAACCCAAAATAAATAGAAGGGAAAAATTATTATTGTTATTATTATTTGAGTCAGGGTCTCACACTATCACCCAGGCTAGAGGGCAGTGGCATGATCGCACCTCACTATAGCCTTGACCTCTTGGGCTCATGCAGTCCTCCTGCCTCAGCTTCCCAAAGTGCTGGGATTACAGGCATGAGCCACCATACCCGACCAAAGAAGAAAATTATAAAGTAGAAATTACAAAGAAAACAAACAACACACCAAAACCAAAAGACAGTTCTTTGATAAGGATAATAAGATTGTTCAGATATTTGAGTAAACTATGAAAAACAATATAAAAGCTATTGTTATCCAATAGAGATGAAACTTCAAATGAAAAGGGTTGAAATAACATTTTCCTTTTTGAAAGGGTTTCTCAAACCTCAGTACGATTGCCATTTGGACCAGATAATTGTTGGGGTAAAGCGGAGGCTATGCTATGCACTGTAGGAGGCTTAGTAGCATCCCCACCCCAACCCCCAGAAGTTCTGACAACAATGTCTTCTTCACACATTGTAAACTATCCCCTAGGAGATAAAATCATCCCTGCTTGAGAATCACTGCTCTAGAAAACAAAAGAGCCACTCATACCACACCAGCTAAGATTAAATTATTCATAGCTATTCCTAATTGTAAAATGGTCAGCTGCTCGGACCATTAGGACTGGAAGAATGACAGCAAGCCAAAGCAGCAAAGACAATACTGATGGGCAGATCTCGGATTCTTCAGCAAAATTTCATAGTTTTCAAGATAAGAGGAACAGAAAAGCTATAAAAGGTAAAATAGCGGTAGAGTTACCACAAGTAACAGAAATATCACTTTTATTTCTAGGAATGGGGGTGTGTAGCTCTGACACTGTAGTGAATTATAAATATGGTCTTTGAGCCAAATCCCAAGAAATTTCTTCAGTCTTATCCTTGCTGCCTTGGTTTGCTGTCATTCCTCCAGTCCTAACAATGGGCAGAGCAGCCAGTTACTCTTCACTTAGGAATAGCTGTGAATAATCTAATCTTAGCTGGTATAGTGTGATATGGCCCTTTTTTTAGTAGAGCAGAAGACATAGTAACTAATGGAACACTTTTTATCATGCTGAACTTTATAAGCAATAAAAATAAATCATTTCAAATTTTAAAAAAATTATTTAAACTGCGAATTGAGTAAAATTTTTTTTAAAAACCCAAATTTGGCCAGGAATGGTGGCTCAAGCCTGTAATCCCAGCACTTTGGGAGGCCGCGGCGAGTAGACTGCCCAAGCCCACAGGTTCGAGACCAGCCCAGGCAACTTGGCAAGACCTCGTCTCTACAATAAATCAAAAAATTAGCCAGGAGTGGTGGCACGTGCCTGTGGTTCCAGCTACTTGCAAGGCTGAGGCAGAAGGTCAAGGCCATGGTGACTGTGAACCATGCCATTGTACTCCAGCCAGGGTGACAGAGTGAGACTCCGATTAAAAGCAAAAGACCCAAATTCAGCCAGGCACAGTGGCTCCATGCCTGTAACCCTAGCACTTTGGAAGCCCAAGGCAGGAGGATCACCTGAGCCCCGGAGTTCAAGATCAGCCAGGGCAACATAGCAAGACCTCATCTCTACAAAAAAATAAATAAATTAGCCACGCATGGTAGCACATGCCTACTCAGGAGGCTGTGGCAGAAGGATTGCCAGAGCCCAGGTAACTGAGGCTATGGTAAGCCGTGATCATGCCACTGCACTCCAGTCTGGGCAACAGAGTAAGAACCTGACTCAAAAAAACCCCCCAAAAAACCCAAATTACACAGCTACACTATTCTGAGACAACCCACAATTCTGACTCACAACAAAAACAAAAACAAAAAACCCAATGTGCATAGCTACACTATTCTGAGACAAACCACAATTAAATTCTTATCATTTCTAAATAAAAAATAGTAAAGTACCCGAAAGCATATCATAAAATTTTTGAATAATTACGAACCTGACAAGAAGAGCCAAGAGGCAAAGAGGGAAGACAGTGTGTATATATCCATTATATTCACTAGAAGTATCTAAAACCCAATCTAAACCTGAAAATAGAGGTATCTGAAAATACAATGATGAAAAGCAAAAAGTGATTCAGACATACAGGGACTCTAACACCATCTCAGGAACAATGAAGGCCAAGCAAGACAGTCTGATGGTGCATAATCACATCATCACTGTCCTTCATTATTTCTATTCATTCTACTTTATAGAAATGAGATTCTTGGCCGGGAGTGGTGGTTCAGCACTTTGGGAGGCTGAGGTGAGAGGACTGTCTGAACCCATGGGTTTAAGGCCAGCCTAAGCAACTTGGCAAGACCTCATCTCTATAATAAATAAAAAATTAGCTGGGTGTAGTGATGCGTGCCTCTAGTTCCAGTTACTTGGAAGTCTGAGGCTGAAGGATCACCTGAGCCCAGCAGGTTGAGGCTGCAGTAGCCATGTGCGTGCCACTGCACTCCAGCCTGAGTGACAGAGTAAGACTCCAACTCAGAAAAAAAAGAAATGAGACTCCAACTGAATAAGCTAGCAGTGGACAGCAAATGCTGCTGTTAGGGGGAAAAAGTGAATGGTCATTTCCCTGTCAGAGGTAAGGTGGAAACAAAAGAGAGATCTCTAGACAGTATAAAGGAGGAAAAACTGATTCCTGATCTATACGGTAGCTGTTAAGATGAATGAAAGCTGAAGATAGTAAACAACAGTGAAGAATGAGGGATCGATGCTCATTCTTTTAGAATCTGGAGAATGACAGCAGCGCATTTTCCTAGGCTTCTTCAGATCCAATATATAATGATGATCTAATACAATGTTCAGTTCCACCAAAGTGGTCTGTTATAAACAGACAAAAACCCTAGTCCTCAGTCAGTAGGAAGCTTACTAACAACTAAATCCTTTGCCATTAAAGGCTGGAATTAATTGAGAAGCCCTGTGGCTGGCCAGATGACCTAACATTAGACTGAAGATTAAAAGAAAAAGTTAAATGCCACCTCAGGAAGCTGGGGGCAAAGGAAGGACTGAGCTGAGAAAACTAAATAGAAGGTACCTAAAGGGGGCCTACCAGCTATGTAGATGCAGTTCTCTCCCCGCAAAAGCAGTTTAGTTACTGGAAGTGGCTAAGAGGCAGGGGAGAACTGCAGATGTAGTATGCTTTCTGAATTGTGAACCTGTCTGAGAATCTCTGCCCAGAAAATTCCCTAATGTACATACAAACAGAATTGTGTAATTTCAGAAAACTCACAGAAACTGACAGCTACCCCCATGCCTACCTAAAGGGTTCATGGCCCCCAAACTATAAAGTTTTTTGGTTTGTTTGTTTTTTGAGTCAGAGTCTTACTCTGTCACCCAGGCTGGAGTGCAGTGGCACACTCACAGCCACCACAGCCTCAACCTGCTGGGCTCAGGTGATCCTTCTGCCTCAGTCTTCCAAGCAGCTGGAACTACAGGCACATGCCACCAAGCCCAGCTAATTTTTTTATTTATTTTAGAGATGAGGTCTCACCATATTGCCCAGGTTGGTCTCAAACCAGTGGGCTCAGGCAATCCTCTCGCCTCCACCTCCCAAAGTGCTGGGATTATAGGCATGAGTCACCACACCTAGCTCCAAACTGCAAAGTATTACCAAAGGGACTCTGCCATTGACGCCTCCGTGACAGGGGCAAGTATGTTCCACTCTCAAATCTCTGGATTTGAGTCCATACATCTGTCAAAAATGAGCTAAAGGCTAAAAATGTTCTTTCAGCAATAAAACAAGGCTTATGTGGAAGAACAACAATACATTATCTGGAAATGAGCATACTGAGTTCATTATTGCTGAGCTCCCAGTCTCTGGCTTCTCCCCATGGATAAGCTAAGAAATCTAACTGGATACACCAAGCTCTCCCAGGAAAAACTCCATTAGAAGAAAAAATAAGGCAACCTCTGTCACTCATTAGAGCCCACTCACCATCCAGCAGGTCTTCCTCGTCATCCCTGTCATGCTCCTCCACTGCCACCTCCTCCTCCTCCTCCTCCTCTTCCGCATCCTCCAGCTCCACGTCCGGGTCCAGGTCTGGATCGCTCCCTGAGGCAGATTCGTCTGACATGGCTCCCACAGGTCCTCAGTGGGCATTACCAATTCATGGTCCACTGCAGAGGTCCTGGGAGGAGGACAAGAGGCATCAAAATAATCCAGAGAGCACAAACCTTTCAAAGAAAAAAAGTGCTGAACATGAATTCCCTGGGGTCTTTCCAAGCAAGGCAAGCTAAGAATACCCAAATCTCAACCTTCCCTTGAGTATACTGGTCCTGAGACATGTTTTGATGAATCACAACAACAAAAACTATATACCTCAGAATTCCCATTTGTTCATTTATTTCTGTATCAACTGTTTCCTGAGCACCAACTCTCTATATCTATACACACACACACACACACACACACACATATACATTTTAAGAGATGTTCAGAGATGTTCATCATAATCAGGAGTGTCTGGATGCTGATGGTAACCACTTTGAGCACCTCTTGTACTTGCAGAAGTCAAATGAGACTTGTAGTCATATTTTGTTATCATATATATTGAATATTACCACTTTAATACAGTTTTTTTCCTTTCTTAAAATGTGCATACATTTTTTGGTACCCTCTGGGGTGTGTGTGTGTATAAAATTATGCTCAAAGTGGTTACCATCAGCATCCAGACACTTATGATTACAGCAAACATCTCTTAAAATGTGTATACAATTTTTTGGTACCCCTGGTATATACAGACAATCCTCAACTTATAATGGTTCAGCTTACGATTTTTTGACTTTACAATGGTGTGAAAGTGATATGCACTCAATAGAAACTGTACTTCGAATTTTAAATTTTGATCTTTCCTGGGCTAGCCATATGCAGTTCTACACTTTCTGATGATGCTAGGCAGTGGTAGCAAGCCAAAGCTCTCAGTCAGCTACATTGTCAGGAAGGTAAACAACTAGTACTCTTAGTTTGCTGTGTTGCCAGATGATTTTGTCAAATTGTAGACAATGTAAGTGTTCTAAGCACATTGAACAGAGGCTAAACTAAGCTACAACTATGATTAGGTGTATTAAATATACAATATTTTCACTTACAATGGGTTTATCAGGAGGTAACTCCATGTGTGGGGGTGCATCTGTATATAATCACAGATACTATATTCTAGGTTTTGGAGACACAGAAGAAGCAGAACAAAACATGCAGGGAGTGCTAGGGACTGGTATGTGCCAGGAAGCACAGCTATTTTATATTTGAGGATGGGGAAGCAGTCAAGGAAGTTCTCACTGAGCAGAAGCCAGAAAGGGCCGGGCATGGTGGCTTACACCTATAATCCCAGCACTTTAGGAGGCTGAAGCAAAAGGATGGCCTGAGCCCAGGGATTCGAGACCAGCTCGGGCAACTTGGTGAGACCTCGTCTCTACAATAAATAAATAAATAATTAGCTGGATGAGGTGACACGCACCTGTGGTTTCAGTTACTTGGAAGGATCACCTGAGCCCAGCAGATCAAGGCTGCAGTGGCCATGGGCATGCCACTGCACTCCAGTCTGGGCGACAGAGTGATCTCCAACTCAAAAAAAAAAAAGACAAAAGGAAACAAGGGAGCCATACAGACAACTGGAGGGAGTGTGTTCCAAGCAGAGTGAGTATCAAGGGCAGAGCAGAAGTGACTTAGAGTACTTAGGAACTAAGGAATGAATGAGTCTACCCTGCAGTAAGGTAGGGTCCAGCCTTGGAGTGAACTAAAGAAGGATAGTTCATTTCTTAATATGTGAATGATGGACTTCCAATGGGCAACTGACTCTTTACCACACTCACTCTTCCCCGGCACGTGAGAAGCCTCAGGTTCCTCACATCTCAGAATGCTTCTGTGGCCATGTCTGCTCTCAGGAACTTCCCTACCTCTTGACCCAATTCCAGCTCCATTTCTTCTTTACCAAATAAAGAGGGAATCATATTCTCTATTCTGTCTCCAGTAGCCATGCTGACCACAATATCAATCTTTTTTTCTTTTTTGAGTCACAGTCTCACTCTGTGGTCCAGGCTGGAGTGCAGTGGCATGCTCACCACCAATGCAGCCTTAACCTGCTGGGCTCAGGCAATCCTTTCTCCTCAGCCTTCCAAGTAGCTGGAACTATAGGCACGTGCCACCACACCTGGCTAATGTTTTCTTTTTTTTTTTATTTATTGTAGAGATGAGGTCTCACCATGTTGCCCAGGCTGGTCTCGAATCCCCGGGCTCAGGCAATCCTCTCGCCTCCGCTTCCCAAAGTGTTGGGATTATAGGCATGAGCCACCGTGCCTGGCCTTACAATATCAATATTCACTGAAGACTACCTAGCAAAGTGGCTTGTCTTCTTTAGCCTCATGTCATGATCCAAAAATAAACCTCTAAGGCCAGGCGTGGTGGCTCATGCCTATAATCTCAGCACTTTGGGAGGTCCAAAAGGGAGAATTGCTTGAGCCCAGGAGTTTGAGATCAGACTAGGAAACATAGCAAGACCTCACCTTTATAAAAAAACTAAAATATAGGTGTGGTGGCACAAACCTGTAGGCCCAGCTACTCAGGAGGCTGATGCAGAAGGATCACCTGAGTCCAGGAGGTCAAGGCTGTGGTGAGCTGTGATTGTACAGTTGCACACACTCCAGCCTGGGAGACAAAGTGAGACCCCGGCTTAAAAAAAAAAAAAAAAAAAAGGTAAACCACTAAAGGTAGAAAATTAGCTGGAAATTATGGTTTTGTGTTCTGGAGCTAGAAGCATGTCCTACCCAAATTATTCATTCATTCATTCACTCCCTTATTTGCCAGCATGGTAGCCTATGTCTGCTATGTGCCAGATACTACGCATATCTGTCTGTCTTTCTCTCACTCTCATCACTTTACTGTTAGCTATAAAGGTTATTTCTTCTGGAGGACATAAAAAAAGAAAAAACATAGTAAAGTCATGGCTAGATGGGTAGCTCTATGATAAAATAAATGTAGCAAAATGTTAACTTGCAGGTTCACTGACCAATTCTTTCTACTTTTCTGTTCATAATAAAATGGGGGTAGAGAACAAGCAAAGTAAATCATCTTTTAAAAGACAGCCTGATACAGACAACCACATCAACAATCAGATCATCCTCAAATTCCTCCCATCTCCCAAAATAAAAACTGAAGTACAAGTCTCTAATTATCCAACACAAAAAATATTCCAGAACTGAAATCTCTTTTTAAGTTTCAGACACAATTGAACACATAACTTCTATCTTCTTCTGAAGAGAAACAGAAAAGGAAAGCAAACTGGATCATTTAGAGTTTTAGAAAACTAGAATTTTAGTTTAGGATTGCTCAGAGTTAAAAATAACAGGAATTGGCCGGGCTCAGTGGCTCAGCCTGTAATCCCAGCACTTTGGGAGGCCAAGGTAAGTGGATTACCTGAGCCTGTGGGTTCGAGACCAGCCCAGGCAACTTGGTGAAACCTCATCTCTACAAAAAATAAATAAATAAATAAATTAGCCAGGCATGGTAGTGCGCGCCTACAGTTCCAGCTACTTGGAAGGCTGAGGTGCAAGGATTGCCGGAGCCCATCAGGTCAACACTGGGGTGGCTGTGAGTGTGCCACTGCACTCCAGCCTGGACGACGGAGTGAGACTCCAACTAATAAATAAATAAATAAATAAATAACAGGAATTAAGAGCATGTGTATTGTCGGAAGTAATAGCTCACACCTGTAATCCCAGGACTTTGGGAGGCAGAGGCAAGAGGATTGAGACCAGCCTGGGCAACTTTGCGAGACCTCATCTTTACAATAAATCAAAAAATAAACTGGGCGTGGTGGCACATTCCTGTAGTTCCAGCTACTTGGAAGGCTGAGGTAGAAGAATCGCCTGACCCAGCAGATCAAGGCTGTGGTGGCCGTGAGTGTGCCACTGCACTCTAGCCTAGGAGACAGAGTGAGACTCCAACTCAAAAAAAAAAAAAAGAATGTGAATGTCCAGAGTGCCCAGATGGTTCACATACTTATCCTCTCAAGACAACTAAAGCAAAGAACAGCTGTAAAATGATTTAGTAATAAAATTTAAATTTTTGCATTAATAATTCACATCCAAAAACATGTGCAAAGGGCATTAAGGGACAGAGACAAATGAATACAACTCATGCTTAGCTACCATTCACTTAGTGACCAGGCAGATTCCAGCAATCCTCTCACCTCTGCCTCCCCAAAGTGCTGGAATTATGGGCGAGAGCCACGGCGCCTGACATCAGATTCCAAATCTCTGTAGAAATGACTATCCTATGTCTCTAGTTCATTTTGTAGGTTTTAAGAAGGAAGAATTAAGTCAATTAGGTACAACAACTTTAGAAGGGAAATTTACTGCTAATATTTGTAGTGAAATTTATTTCTGAATATTAGTATATAATAATTCACTAGCAACTACTCTGTGTTTGGAGGTCAATATTTGTAATCAGCATAATCCCTGTTTCATCCTAGACTACTTGAGATAAGAGTGTTTTCTTTGCAATGGGGCTTGGCTGATTATGGTATGGCTTTTAGTGAACAATTAGCAGGTACCTTTAGGTAATCTGAATGCCTGTCACTCTAGAGAAGAAATTGTGTGGTGATGGAATGGCAATCACTTAGAGGTAAGCAGTAGCAAGGAAAATCTTCTATGCACTTCCAGTTAACAAAGGTCTTCAAAACAACCTTAGCCTCAAGCTCCTAATAGAAGTAAACATCAATTAAATATCCAACAACCACATATACTATGAGAATATGAAAGATATCCAGTCTCCTACTCAAAATATTTCTAAAATAGAAGACATGTTAAAATAGTATCCAGGCAGGTATGGTGGCTCATGCCTATAATACCAGCAATTTGAGAGGTTGAGGCAGAAGGATCGCTCAAGCCCAGGAATTAGAGACCAGCCTAGGCAACATAATGAGACCGTCTCTCTACAAAAAAAAAAAAAATCAAACAATTAGCCGGGCATGGTGGCACACACCTGTGGTCCCAGCTACTCAAGAGTTTGAGGAGGGAGGATGGCTTGAGCCCAGGATTTGGAGGCTGCAGTGAGCTGTATTTGTGTGCACTCTAGTCTGGGTGATAGAGTAAGACCCCAATTCAAAAAATAAATAAATACATACATACATACATACATACATAAAATAAAACAAAATAAAATAATAGTACCCAGGCCATCAGATGCCCATGACACAGAACGGCCCGTAAAGTGATAGGACTTCTTAAGTCCCATCAAATTTAGTTTTTCTCTTTCCCTCCCTTCTACGGGCTACTAGATTTCTTTACAGAGAGGATACAATGAAGTATCTTCAGTTCTTTAGAACCATACCAGCCACTAAAAAGGTAGGTTTTGCTGTTACTGATCTCCTTCAAAAAGGTAACAAAGAGAAAATGGTAGAGGAAAAGCTGGTCTTAGGAAGCAACAGTATAGTCAACTAGTCTCTAACCCCACACACAGGTACCTTCATGTGGGCATAGCCATTCAGAACACAAGAAAGTTAGCCCTGATTCAAGAACTTAGCTCTTATTGGAACTCTTAGATAGACATGAGGGGGAAAGTGGATAAAGAAATAAATGCATCTCCCTCATCTGTTCCTCATTCCATGTAAAACACACCTTCAATCTCCAGTGAAGAGATGCTCTGCCTCTAATACATAGGAAAACTAGGAGAGTGATTATGGGTATGCTGCACCTTCATTAGTACCTATGAGCCTACAAAGCAAATTTTGGGAATCAAATTCTATTTTAATGAAACTGGAGAACTAGCTATGTAAAGGCACTTTCTTTATTTATTTATTCTTTTATTTTTGAGTTAGAGTCTCACTCTGTTGCCCAGGCTAGAATACAGTAGCACGCTCGCAGCCACCGCAGCCTTGACCTGCTGGGTTAAGGCAATCCTTCCGCCTCAGCCTCCCAAGTAGCTGAAACTACAGGCATGCGCCACCATGCCCAGCTAATTTTTTTTTTTATTGTCTCGCCAAGTTGCCCCGGCTGGTCTCAAACCCATGAGCTCAGGCAATCCTCTCACCTCGGCCTCCCAAAGTGCTGGGATTATAGGTGTGAGCCACCGTGCCTGGCATAAAGACACTTTAAAGAGAAGAGAATCACTCTGAAAAGCAAATATTCAACCCCTAAGCTTGTTAATAAGTCTACAGTTTAATAAATTGAGTTTGCTAAAAGAAGGCTATAATTATGAAGAAATCAATAGCCAATCCCAAGCCAACCCCTCACAGCAATCTTGAGAGTGAAGGAAAAGGTTGTTCTGCCCCTCTTAGCTCAAAGACAATGACACCTGTCTATAGAGTGGTGCCTGGCCAGTAATCAGCAGAATCAATCATGCAGGCACAGCTCCTAGTAACATTAAGGAAGGGAGGTGCAGAATACACAAAAGGAAACACATAAGCAAAGCCTTTGTTCACAAAGCAGACCATGCTTGGAGAGTCCATATTGAAATCATAAGACTGAGGGTGTGCATGCTGCCTCATTACTGTGGGGCAGCCATGGAACATCAAAGATGTCCTAATGGCCGGGAGCGGTGGCTCAAGTCTGTCATCCCAGCAATTTGGGAGGTCGAGGCGAGAGGACTGCCTGAGTCCAAGGGTTCGAGACCAGCCTAGGCAACTTGGCGAGACCTCATCTCTACAATAAATCAAGAAATTAGCCAGATGTGGTAGCACGTGCCTGTAGTTCCAGCTACTTAGAAGGCTGAGGTAGAAGGATCACCTGAGCCCAGCAGGTCGAGGCTGTGGTGGCTGTGGAAAAAAAAAAAAAGAGATCCTCATGATCCTTGGCAGTACCATGATCCTACCTTTTAAATGAAAGAATCTTCCCAAACTGCCATGTCCTCATTAATTTTGGTGACTTTGACTTGTACTACATTTTCTCAAATGGTCTCAGAGCAATTCCACAGCAAGTGCAACTGACTTCTTTTTTACCATGAAGAATACAAACAAAAGCCTGGATTTGATCTACTTTACAAAGAAGACAAATTCTTTTTAGAACAGGAAAACATTCAGTCCAGATTTGGGCAATATCCCTCCAAGAAACTCCTTAGAAAAAGAATTTCTACAAGTCAAAGAGAGAGTTCAGTCCACATATACTACTCACTGAATACCTATCAGGATTCTTCCAGTCTGCTGAGATATCCAATGTGGATTGCTAATGTTATTGCAAAACACCTTTCCTATGCAAGACAAAGACGCTCGCTGCTCCAATCACACTCAACCTGTACTTCAAACCGCCAGGTAGCCCAAAAGTCTTTTGATTATCTGTCAGGTACATAAAAACTTACTTAGACAAAAACTTACTTAGACAAAGCATCCACAGACTCACTGACACAGCTCAACACATTTTACTTGGAAATATAATGAGAATTTGGCAATTTGGAAGTTAAGAGAAAATAAGAAAGGAAAAGTGAACAAATATATTCAAGACTCTAAGAAGTAGAGTCACAAGACATAACTCTCTCCAAAAAGCAATGCAGTGGAGCCTGGCCTAAGGAATCAGCACCAAGCACAGTAGAGGCACTAGAGACATGTTTACAGACTCAGTCAAGAAACCAATTCCAGCCACAGCTCTATGACTAACTAGATGCATGACTTTGGGCAAGTCAGTTCTCCATAAGCTTCAATCACCCAAAAGGATGAGAGAGGAGTCCTAGTTAATCTTTAAGACTTCTTCCAGATTCCAAAGCAACAGTCCTCAAAATGTGGTTCAGGGACCCCTGAGGGTCCTTGAGACCCCTTCAATGAAGCCGTAAAGTCAAAATCATGTACCACTTAAAGAGCCATTCAAAGTACAAGACATTTAAGACTCTTTGGTCTGAAAAAACATTAAAAAATAAAAACAAAGTACAAGATAGACCAATGGATTTTTATGTAACAGCGTACAAAAAGTTTTCCAATATAGTTTCAAATTCCTTATTACAATTTACCTTTAAGAAGCTATCACTTGGGCCAGGCTTGGTGCTCAGCCAGTAATCCCAGCACTTTGGGAGGCTGAGGCGAGTAGATTGCCTGAATGGGTTCGAGACCAGCCCGGGCAACTTGGCGAGACCTTGTCGCTACAATAAAAATCAAAAATTAGCCAGGCGTGGCAGTGTGCCTGTAGTTCTGGCTACTTGGAAGGCTGAGGTGGAAGGATTGCTGGAGCCTAGCAAGTCGACGCTGGGGTGGCCGTGAGTGTGCCACTGCACT